>DWHP01000048.1:0-27296 GCA_018247895.1 Parnassius honrathi
ATATTATAGTACATATATTTTAAATTTCGGCTAATTTATATATTTTTGTTTAACATGTCTTAATATTTTTACTTACAACAACGATATGCTGTTAAAATCCATTACTCGAATAAAACTGCTATATAATTTTATCGACGATTCCACAAGACCTCCAAGATATCGTTCTGCAAGTGTTCCAAATCGCCAGAGATTTGCTCCAATAATCGTGCGACAAAAACCGTAACTCCGTCTTAGAGCCTATGAAATAAGAGTGGATGTCTATAAAATAAAATAATATTCGGTCAATAAAAATCTTCCGATTAGGCCGAGTTTGAGGAAATCTGTCAAATACGTCTGGGCGACGGTCCAAGGCATAAAAGAAAGTTGTTAGGGGACGAAAAGGGAGTGAAGTTGCCGAAATTTGATCTGTGACAGGTCGCGATTGGGCACCATCAATCTACTAGTAATTGGGAGACTTTCGTAGCAATTTGTAAAACGATATTATTCCCTCGTAACCTTTAATATGTTTGGTACGTAACTCTTACAAACGCAAGATTTTGAACACAGAATACAAAAGCACATTGTGCACGGAATATTTTTAATTATAGTGTGGTTTAATACATCATGTGCTTTTTAGTCGTGCATGCTACTCTACTTTGTGGGTTTCCGATGATGTTATATTTGTAAAAAGTCTTTTCAGATTTTTCTTAGTTTCATTGTAATAAATGTTTGCTTCGGTTATACACCCTAAGCGGATTCCATAACAATCGGGCCGGGAAATTGCCGACTTTGTTCGACTCGTGCAATAACCTCTGACTTCTCATTATGCAGATTGCCCCTCCATTCACATATACACGTGAACTTAACATCTTAGGCGGTCTATGTTAAGATATATTTCGAAACAAAAAGATTAGTATGAACTAACTATTAGATATTTATGAGAAAAAGCATGTAAGGGTAAGCGAGTTGTGCCATCGTTTTCTCCAAATCAACCTAACAACTTAATAACAAATGAGGCCCTTTCGACCGAAAATAGCGGTTTATCGATTCGTTAATTATAAAACTAAATTCCACAGACTTGTTACGGGAGCAACTTTACTTATATTAATCCATCCATCCACCTTTTCACTTACAGCGTAGTGAGTGCGGTTGAATATTTTAAATCTTATATGTTTATGTTTGTTAATATGATTTTTTTTGATAAAATACTAGTGTTTCTTTTCTCCTAGTATCCTGAAGGCTCTTTGCGTACATAAATTACACATGCATAAATATAAAACACAAAAATATCTTCCGTGTCAAAAATAACGTTAAGCTTCTACGCTATTGAGTCCTCAGAAAGCTCAGACACTTAAAAGTGTAATGGACACATGGATATATAAATCAAAATATAAGTTTTATTTTAAAAAACCCATGCAACTTTTCGCTTAAGTATACTAGGTAAAATTATACAATATAAAAAAGGTAAAACAAGTTGCTTAGAGTAAAAAAATTATGTATCGCTCTAAATTACAGCCAAAATTTAAAATAGAATCAATTCGAATTCACCAGACGACGACGTCATAAGTTGAAAACGGATCAGTGTTGGAAAAAAACTGCTGCACCCATGGTGAAGATCAATATGTGTCATTAATATTTATTTGCATTTTTTTGTGGAAATCAACGTCGCATCAATGTTACAAAGAAAACATCGATATTCGGAGTTGAGCGACGAGTTTAATTACAAGTGAGAGGCTTCAGCTACTCTTGACGGCATCGGCACGACCTACTGCTATTACACTCAAGTATAAGTTGAAGTGGTCGCATATATGTAGGTAAGTAACATTGTAATAAGAGTATCGCCGGAGAGATAATCTGCATAATTGGAAGTCGTCGTAGGATATTGCGTCCACGTGAAGCGGCTGAGCAGCAATTTTCTGCATCATTTCCGGTGAATCGTCCGCTCGGATAGTAGATTCGATGCGCGTGCCTCTTTACGCTTAATTAATAGAAACATACTTGTCCGTAAATACAACGTTTGCATAGAGGAAACCGAATTAGACTAGAAATTGCTGTAATCAGGTGAAAGTAAATAAAATAGTTGTAGCTTTACATTCCATATTCTTTGTTTATGTAAAAGAAATTCAGCATTAATTTATAATATATTGTTCACGTTTCAGTAACATTTACAGTGTATATGACGTTATTATACAAATTATTGTAGAAATAAAGTACATACTCAAGCATTAAACGAATTTGTGAACTGGGTGAACTTAAATTTAACAAAAATTAAAGCTTTTGAAGTAGCAGTAAAATATGTGGTGCAAAACGATGAACAAAATATTCCGTGAATTTCATTGTCCCATAATAAATGCAAAGCATAATAAAATACTGCCTAGCAAATCCTTTAGAATCACGCAACGCGACTGAAATGAAAAATGCTACGAATCCCTTAATAAACTGTGCTGTTCCATATCAAACCACAAAATTAAATAAAATAAAATAATTATTAGAATCAGGCGTTATTTTGTGGAAATCCATTATATTTTAATTAATCAAGATCCGCGTAATAAAATATGTGAATTTTATGTAATTAATTTTTAATTTCTTTAGAATAAATTACATATTTAGAATCACTTCTAATACAGTTTTGATCAAATCAAATAATGTTATCGTTTTGACTCTGTATTTTGGTGATTATTTTCTAACGTCAAAATACTACGTAAAGTTTTAAGTCTGAAATGAAAAAATAACTGCTAAAGATAACGAGTATAAAAGAAATCGAAGTATTTATTTAATATTATTATATAATTGAATAAATAATTTATAATATAAGTTAGTGTATTATAATTTAAAAAAAACTAGCACAGGCTAAACTCTGAAGATTCCATTTTTAAATTAATTTTTAAAAGACTTCTTTTATATACCTACTTGGTATCCCTTCGAGTTCGAGGTACGATCTTAGTTTAAACATTTTTAAAAGCTTTAATTTAACCTATCTCCCAACTGAATTTAAAGCAATTATCCTCAACCGATTGACCTAAAATTTTGCATACATGTCTATTTTGGATGATAATGCATGATTACTTTAGTGACGTCGTTCTAAATCCAATATGGCAGACAGTCCAAGATGGCGGACTAGTTATTTTCTATGAACTCCAATGATATTGGTATCAAATGATAGGGCTTGCTCAGGAAAATAGGAAAACAAAATGACGTCACTCTAAATCAAATATACACCCAAAGTTGGCGAAATTTGTTTTTTTATGCACCTACATGATACGGATATCAAAAAAAGGGTTTGCAAAAAAGAATACGAATAAAATGACGTCAGCGTTCATCTCTTCGAGTAGATGGTGTACTGCTACACTGGCTAAACGGTAGGACCTAGCGGGGTCGTGGCTTAGCTAATATTGAGTTTCTCTGGGTCAATTCTGTCGGTGGTGAAAAAAATTTTAAATGGCGGCAAACAAAATGGACGCCATATCAATTTTTAAGAGTTATAACTCGGCTAATGTTAGGGAATTTTTTGTGTGCGTTTGAGGGACCCACCCTGAATGGTTTATATTCACAATTGGACCCGGTAGGTGGCGTTGTTGTCGAGATCCAGAAATCACCCGTGCGAAGCCGGGAGGATGATATGACAACTTTCGTGAGATGTACACAGGTGTACAGAAACAAGAATACAATATTATGTACTTTGAATATTGACAGAAGTAGGTAATTCTAAGAAAAAGTATTGTTTTTTTTATAAAATAGGTAAATCTCGCGACAAGCCTTTATGTTATATGAATTGTGTATCGTAATAAATTAATGATTTAATTTAAAGTACCTATATTTTCTTCTTTTTGGACCATTTAAAAAGATCTTATATTTAAAAATGTTTTTTACTATAAATTTGTTATAAAATATAACGCACAACAAAGGAATAGAATTAGTCTTCAAGGTAAGAGTGAAAGGATTTTGTAAAGTAAGTACGCTTTAAAATCTTCTGCTGCATCAGCACTTACCATCAGGTGCGACAGCAGTCAAACGTTGGCTTAGAATAGTTCTCGGTATCAAAAGTCCACAGGTGAACATAGGCCTCTGACGATTGTGGTCATTAGCTGCCACGCTTGGCAGACGGATCGCTAACTGCAGTTTTTTTATTTATTCTTAGGAAGAAGCTGCTGCCCATTTCCTGGTTCAGTTTCCATCTGTCGCATCTTACACCACCCACGAGGCGATATGGGTACTGGATATACTTACACCGCCAGCATACGGTAGTATACGGCTTAGAATAGTAAAAAATAATGACTGACATCTAAGCACGTATATCATAGCGGTAGTCATGCGCAAGTTGCGTTACGATCGGTGCATCGCGCTCATCCGGCCACTCATCTCGACGTCACGCGATCTGCCGTGTTACGCCATGTTTTTTCAGTTCCTATATCTTTGAATGGACCACTGAGTTACAAGTTTTTGCTTCGCGTATAATGTCAGTCCAGAATGTGTTCGCTGGATATTTAATTACTCGACGTTTTTGCGTTTCAGTTAGTTTTATGAGAGAGTGCGTCAGTTATTAAATTTATACAGGTTATAAAATTATCAAAAATATTAATTAATACTACATCACACATCAGATAAATTTTATAAGGTAATAAGAAGTGGTTCCTAACGGCAAGTTCAGATTTAATTCGATCGATCGCCGGTGGGTGTTGTAGTATCTTAGTTCCTGTATGTAGAAAACTAACATTAAGAAGAAGTAAAAATAAATATAAAATATAACAATTTTCATTCTGCAATCCACGGTAATGGTGCAAAGATTTGAAAAGCAGGTGCCCGAGGATTACGAGTAGATAGAGTCACGTAGCCGGCACAATGAAATTTTATGACACTGCAATCCCGGTGCAAGTGTTGATGCGTACGCAGGTTCGCCGTCTCTACTGGATATTGAATCTAAAAGATCTTACCATCTTAATATAATAATGCATTGAAATTTCTAAAATTATCGGAAATTATATTCAGCTTTATACAAAACGTGCGATAATTTTGGCTACAGATTTGAATATCGGGTAAATAGAACAGAGTGCTCCTCTCATTTTTTGCTTTCTTCGCTACAAGCAAACTTAGTTAAAGACTTTATTGTTCACGTTGTAACATTAACCGTATCCCGCTGAAAGTTTCCTTTAATTAATGTTTTAAGGTATTTAGTCAAAGAGAGAAGTGAATTCTTTGGCGTGCTTCATTGAATTCTAAGTCGGGAAAGTTTCCTTAAATGTAAACATCGATATCCGATATTCAAGCAATTCACAGTTTAAATAACAATTCAATATGCAAAAGTCACAGGACTTTGGTTTGGCGATTTTGGTGTATTTGGTTCGAGCATTGTGTAGAAATATATTTTGCAAATTTATATAGGCACATACAGATTTTATTAAATAACAATATTTTGTTGTGCTACTAAAATAGTATATTAAAATGACAAGTACTTTTTATTTGAGAAATAAGGCTTATGATTTTTGTGAGTCAAAGGAAATAAATGGGATGGATGGGAAATAAACGTTAGTAAAACTACTTACATGTAATATTCAAATTTCGTGACAAAAAATAAGTCCTCCTTATTACTTAAAAACAATTTTTGTCAATGGAAATTAATAAAATGATCTTCTTTGATAATAAATAATTTGCATTTATTCTTTCATTGCAACAGACTAGCAGAATAATAATTTAAAAATAAATAAATACAATACAAAATGAAATGTTACATAATTCAATTTATCGTTTATTAATCCGTGTAAGATCACGGTGATACTGAATATAAATAAAGTGTTAAAGGAACGAGTTGAATGCATTTTTCCTGGTTGATAGCCCTGAGGGAAATTCCCGGCCACGTTATGACTGCAAAGCCTTCAATTTATTCAGGATCCACATTGGCGTCTGATGGTTTGACAAACTTGATATGCGGGAAGGAGGATCGAACAATACAGTTTTGTTGTACGAGCAGCTTAGAAGAAGGTAAAGAAATTGACTGATAGAACTGACAGACAAATAAAAGACATATCTACTTTATTATCCCATGTTCACAAGGATAAAGATTTCCGCGAGTAAATATTCACAGCGAAATCAAACGCGACGGAATTGCAATTTTAGCGTACAGAATAAATGATAACCAGACAAAAGGGCGGCACAAACGGAAAATAATATGGCTGCTGTTTGCTTTATAAACCGAGCCAATCACGTTGGCAGAGCTTGCAGTGAACTAAACGCGACACCAACAAAAGAGCCGTAAAGAATGGCCCACCGGCACACTCGTGCTAATAAAATAGTTCGGCGCAACAGGTGGCTCCCGCCCGCTCCACTGGCAATACAATGGCAATAGTACTAACTATGGACGTGTCTCTCTGATCCTACTATTAGGCTTTCCAGTTTGCGCTGTATGCGGCTTAATCCCTATTCGATATTTCAACAACTAAATCATATATATTATTGAAATAACTCTTGTTTTGAGATGTATAAGGGAGAATGGGATTCATAGGCCTAAAGTTAACTAAGTAGTTTATGCTTTAAAAAATCGGCTAGATTTTTCTAAAGTAAAATACAAAAAAAACTAGCTCTTTTAACAATCTAGTCAAAACAATACAATAAAAAATTAGTTAGAAACCCGATTGTTTTAATACAATCGATTTTGTATTTAACCGGATCTAAAAAATAAATGAAAAAGCTTACAAGGTTTCATTAAAATTATATTATTTACTCTGCACGATATAGTCATTTGTAAATAAAATATATAAACAGCATAAGGTAAAAAGAAATAAACATTTTATGGCAATAAATCGATTACCATAAAAATACACTAGTAGTCCAGTCACTTTAGGATTTCACCTCGGAATTTGAGATAAAAAGCTGGAAACTCGTGTACAGATTCATTTTGGCGTTCTAAAAGTTGTCTCAAAAGTCTCATATTATCTCGTGTCTGCGTCGTTAGTTATTCAAGGTCAAAGGTCACGAAACAAACATCATTCAATACAATGTATTAACTAATAAGTAATACCAATTATTTATTGGTGATAATATTTTAATGATTTAGTAACTGTATACAAGATATTATTCACCGAGATTCACTGTTGACCTTATATTACAGTATCTATGCCTGAGCGCTGGGTGCTCTCCACCCTCTATCTCGAAAAGGGTTGAGCGTATAGAAGAAAAGTTGAGACAAAAGTTGTGGCAAATTTTTTTATCTTTAATTTTTATAATTAGTGTTGAAGTGATTGGAACCATAGAAACGGAGATAATTGCAAGGCTTATTTTTGTGACCTTTGACTCCGAATAACCAACGACGCAGACACGAGATAATATGAGACTTTTAGAACGCCAAAATGAATCTGTACACGAGTTTCCAGTGTTTTGTCTCAAATTCCGAGATTGACCGCTTTTTTGCCCTAAAGTGACTGGACTATAGTAAAATTCTCTTTTCTGAACGCAACCAACCGCTAGTATTACTTATTAGTTTGTGCTACCTACCAAAGGACTTCTCATTTTGAAACTAAAAACATGGCATGAAGGACAAGTAATCTTAACTAAAAAAATTGTCAACATATCTACAAAATGATAAAAACAATATGCAAATTATCAATATATCAACTTGCCAACAAATAGCAGTAACAACAACAATTCAAGTAATCGATCTAGGATCGATATGCCTGATATTCACTTCAAATAGCTGTTGTTTTAATTTACGATAATCGTTTCACCATTTCGTTTCCTTAATAACCACATCCTTTTTTATTTTTATACTGACCTTGCTTTTACATCTTTAAACAATTACAGTGAAAAATAGCCTGTTATAGTGTAATTACAATGAAAAATCGCATGTAGATAAGTCTGTACATTGTTTATTTAGCAAAATCCTATTGTAGCAGACGATTGGATCTTTAATTCCCAGGTCATAAATCTTTGTATCACCACAATAGGATTTTATTTTTCCCCAGTTCGGCAGAGGATTATCTAACTTTTACGGAACAATGTATTATATAAACAGCTTTACAAGATGATTCTTGCTATTCTTACACTGTTTTAGGTCGTATCTCATTTAGTAAATAAAACACCATTAGCACTGTAATACACGTCAAATGTAAAGACGTTCATTTAATTATGCACAAACAAAGGCCCGCTGTGTTAATGCTAAGTGTAAGTCGACGAAGAACAATCTATTATACAAAACAGCGAGTATACTGGCAGCGAAAGCGGCAGTCAGTGAGGAGTGACAAAACTTGAGTCGGCGACTAATTAGCAATACAAACATGAATCAGAGGCTATTAGTTGTAATTGAATTGACGGCGGCGACGAAGTTGGCACGGTGGCAAATTTAAATATCGCGCTTTTGGTTCGCGGTTTTATTAGTGCCTTTGCCCGCAACGGACAAAGTCTGGAATGAAAATTTTTATTAAAAATGCAAATATTTTTATACGTCCGTAATTGCTAGATTGAATACGAAAGCGACCGTAATTAGCAAATTTGTTGGATTCAAACGATACTTTCAATAAGTACGTGTGTGAATGTGTGCGTGTGTGAGTTGTTTACGTTCAGTTTTAGTCAAGGCATTATTTTTGAAGAGCTTATAAACTTTCAAATAAAACAAATGCCGCTAAAATACTGTAGTAACTTGGACCAATTGGTCGGCCATGAGACCACAGCTCCAAGACAATTTTTCACTGAAATTTTATAAAACACTTCTCCCGTTGCTCCGAGAAAATTATCTCCCCCATTGACTAAAATTTTCCACGGCAAGTTTGACATCAATCCATTACTTCTTTTCCATTTTTATCTCGAAACTGTCACGGACGAAGTAGAATTGTGTTAATTGCGAGGTTGGACATTTTTATGGATAATTTGTGTTCAAAGTGAGGATACTTTTAAACTCACAAAAGACTAGGTAGTAAATTCTCGTGTTTCTGGGGAGGAGAAGGATTGAGTTTTTTCTTTCATTTTAGATGACAATTACGGGTAAGGTGTGTATATAGAATTTAATAAATATTTATACCAAATAGTGTGCAATACAAGGACAATCGAATTTTTAATGAAACGTAAAAAGCGAGTGTAAAGGTATAATATAGTAAAAATGCTACCAATTATATATGAACCATGATTTACGTGGTAGAGCCATGCTGCAGTTATATTAGTAGTATAATTGTAACACGAATGGGTCGGCTCGATCGGGGAAGGACCTCGCTTTCACAGAATACCAGCGTGAAATAGTAGCTTAATGCTGCTGTATTTCGTATGGTGAGTGTAGAGAACCGGAGACCCTTTTTACTGGAAACGAGGCATTCCATCTTAGTCATCACGGGTGACAACGCATCTGCATTTTGATTTGTAATCGAGGATAGATGTAGATGTCTATGGACTGCAGCAACCACTTACCATCAGGTGGACTGTGTTCTCGTTTGTCACTCAATCCTACACACACACTAACATATAATTAGATTGTTGAAAAATTATATACGTGTTGTTGTTCGTAGTTGTTATTTAAATAAGGTTGTTTAAACGGTACAAATAAAATATAACATAACACAACAAAACTAGAGACACACGTAAATTGTGTTTTCTATCCCTCACCCCAAAAATCACCCCAAAACGCGTTGCGTAACGACCTGTATACTAAATACCAAGTCGTCATTTTTAGAAACATATTTGTAAAACATCGTGTGATAAAAGGAGCTTAGCTGTTTTAAATAACAAACAAGGAATTGAACTAAAATGTAATTACACCTAATTTAATTGAGTATAATATGCGCTTTTACTATAAATGTACATATGCTGCTCATATATTATCATGCAAATAGTTACAAATAGTTTGACGCACACACTTAATTAATGAGTGACGCCTTACCCCGATTTTATTCTTAACCTACTCAACGGAACTCATACGTGAGTGTGCATATACTAATTACCTTCCATACGTCATACGTGCGTAAGGGACACGTTCACGCATCACATATCTAATACTTACATCTCTGCGCCCTTTATATTCTCATGTGAGTTAGCATAAATTTGAGCTCGAATTTCATTCCCTTGTTTCAACATTTGAACTTTACTTATGGGTAACGCAGATGTCAGAAAGTCGGCCCGAGATGTGGCAGTGTGCTTAAAATTACTTACCTTTATTAGGGTTGGCCCCGATTACTTTGACGGATCTTGCGATAAACAATAAGGCGAAGGTAACGCGCGTGGTTTGTGAGCAAGACTGAGAAGGGAGAGGTCGTAATTCTTCATCTCTCCTGCGTAATGATTGTAAATCGTTGGCTTATTAAATTTCGGGCTCGTTAAATGGAAACATTTCTAATAACTTAACAGCCTCCACTGAAATTCTCCTAACAATTTAATCAGTATCTTTAATATTTGATAATTAGTTAGAAAGTTGATATGTTTCCATAAAAGCTTAAGGTGTGTTATTAGGACTGTAGTCAAACAAAGGCTTGTGTTACGTGGCATTATGTACGTGGTGGAGCTGCAGCTGTATTATGCTTGTAGCACGTATAGGTCGGTTCGACCGGGGTAGGACCACGATCTCACAAACTACTAGCGTAAAAAAAAGCTTAAAGATGCTGTGTTTCGTATGTTGAGTGTAGAGGTATTGATTTAGTGAATACGTTTTGGATCTACGCCTCCACTGTGAGGTACTCACAAACATATATTATCTACTATATCAATATATACTACAACTGAAGAGATAAATACGTCAACACGGTAAAGGGATATTTTTAATAACATTGACCAACTAAAAAAGTACTGGCCACTTTAAAATGTTTTTAATATTAAGTTATTCGTCATTTATTCCAAATTTAAATAAAAGAAAAATAAAATTTGTTCGCAGTAAAATTGAGTTGAACTAGAGAGAGCAAATTTGCTACTGACCAATTCCTTTTTTGTTGAAAACCGCTATTTTAAACAGTTTTTGATTCAACTTGGGTCGATTGTGATTTTTTCACATCTACGACATTTAACTGCAAAAGAGATGTTAAGGGCAGTGCGATTGCTGCAGGCTGTTGCTTTTCAACGTGACGTAAAAGGCACCAGGCAAAATGTGATTTAGAAGTTGTTATCACACTATCGTGCCGCGGCGGAGGTGGCGGAGAGACATCAAGAACCAAGCCGCATTACTACACCCAGAAAATACCGTATTTTGCAAATTGCTGCGAGAAGGCAAACAAATGTAAAAGCGATCCAATTGGTCTAAAATCTGAACATCAGGTGCTTGTGAGTAACAAACTGTGAAGAGGAGACTGCACAAAGCCAACCTTCATTTTCGTAGACAAGTTTTGGGTTCCAGTTCTAAGAAGAGAAAATTGTGGGCAAAAACTGCAATGGGCTCTAGCCGCTAAAAAACATGTGAACTGGGAACCTTATCAATGATCGTTGGTGCTTTTCACCGATGAATCCCGATTTGGTTTTCATTCGGGTTCTAGGAGAGTACGTGTTTGGAGAGTTATTGGTAGTATAAGCCGGCTTCAAGACCCTCAAGAAGTTCGTCCATAGGTGGTACAACTACGGTGTGGATTGGAATTCGTTTCGGTGGAAGAACAGACCTCGTTCGGATACAGGGCACTATGACGGCTGAAATATACTGTAATTAGGTGCTAGAAACAACAGTCTTTCCACATCGAACACAATACATACGGCCATAGTGGCAAAACCCTGGTTGTACATGATATCACCGGCCCTAGAATAGTCAGCGCAATCCTCAGATTTAAATCCAAATGAGCATGCTTGGAATATGCTTCAAAGAAGAGCTCTGAGGGATTTTTTTGAAAGTCTGGTTACAGAAAAACAACTTTTTATGCATCTCAGTAGGACCTCGGACAATATTCCTCAACTGGATATTCACAACCTCATTCTGAGTATGCCTAACCTAACTGATTATTAACTGCTAATTAATAGCCGCCCTTAAAGGGTTTTTTTACCTTACTTTATTTTTTAAATCAAAAATTACACTTTCATGATGTACAGTTTTCACACTTGCGTTTTTTTCTCTGCATAAAAATCTGAAATCTTATTCAAAGTTAATGTTTATATTAAAAATATGGTATATTTCTTGTATATACATATTATATCTCTTAAGAAAATATTGTCATACACTTTGGAATTCACGTGTTGTTAAAATATCCATGTACCGTGATTATGTGTTTATTATATTAAGCCCCTTTTGATAGGCTTTATATATAACACTGATATTAATTGGGCGCGGTACTGAAAACAAGACTACTATTATGTAATACGAAGTATTTATCAGGATCACATTAAAAACGCTTGTTACAACATTGTTAAATATTGATTCATCGGTTAATTACTTTCGTTTAGATTAAAATAAATGTATAAGATAAAATAAACAAAATAATGGTGTTTTTTTTAGTAAGTTACTAGCACTTGTGAAAATTTCAAGCGAATTTTTTCGATGATTAAAACTTTATTGTATGCCCAGTTGGACTTTTTATGAGGCTTTAAAGTATCAAGTACTTTTATTTCTAGTATATTAAATTTTGAAGAGTTACATTGTTTAATTAGAAATGATAACACATTCATTGAAGTTAAATGATACATAATTTTCAAATTAATTTATCGGTACGATACGCGCGTCACTTGGTGTAAGTTAATTGTACTATGCCTACAACTAGAGTTGCAATGCATCCCGTATATCCGGGACTGTCGCCGTATTTGACCATCTCGTCCCGTATAGTTACATGTCCCTTATTTGTCCCGTTTTTAGACAATTTCTACAAAACACGGAAATGGCCCGAGCTGAACGGCGCGGGTAGCCGACGGATGTTGCGGTGTCGCGCGCATTTGTTCGGCGATCATGCTCGGCTTGCTCCCCAGTGCTTGTTAAACGCTAATCTGAAGAATTTCTGCCCACGACGTAAATCTAAAAAGAATATTTTCGTTGATGACGGCTCAATGGACGGACAAACGAGAACAGTTTGTCGGTAGAGACCATTTAATTCACATTTTTGTGTCATTATAATTTCAAAAGCATATGCGCCAAGTTCTATGATTATGTTAAAAAGAAAAAGAAATCATGAAAAATCTAAAATCAACCTCTCAAAATATGATTGGACAAAAAAATGTTAATTTAAGGCCGCGTCACCATCAGGCTCAAAGTGAGCGGCTGACTATTTGCCTCTAGTTCGCCTCCATATATATTTTAAATGGAGTCACAGTATAAATAATATGGAGTGTCCATACAGCGCGTGCTGTACGCAGCTTAAACAAACATTAATTTTTAATTATAAAAAGAAGTTAGTTTAAAAATCCGTCAAAACTTATAAATATTAAAAAGTCTGTGCACAATTATTGTAGAAACGAAGTACAAACAATAGTAGCTGTCAACAATACACAAATACCTAATAAAAGTAAAGATGCTAGGCGGCGAAATCAAGAGGCAGTTTGCACGAGCTGTCATTTGCTTGACTCAGCTAAGACCGGATTAGGCTGCTTGTCGCACGCATTGAGATTTCGCAGCCCTCAGCTCCCATAAGTGGAATTTATGAATTATCTTTTATAGGACACGGCTGCTGACGCGTACTCAAAAATAATTCGTCCTTTATCCTCTTATATTAAATTTCAAAATTTCTTAAATATTATATTTATATTAATAAATTAGATTTTATATTAGAACGCAAAGATTCTAAAAAGCGCTCATATTACATTGTTAACCCATGTATGCGCAAGCACAGGTGCACTCTCCATTCTCTCACTCTCATAATCCGATGTGACGGTAAACCGACACGACCGGCAAGAGATCAGGCGCAGGACCAATGGCTTTACGTGATTTCTGAGGCACGAGGGTGAGTCACCGCCAACTTCCTGACTCCGGGCGGCTACTCAAAATTTCTTGATGGAAAATTCGATAATTGATTTTGTTGGCCCGACCCGAGATTCAAACCCAGGGCCTCATGATCAGCAGTCGCACTACTACAACCACTAGACCAACGAGGCAGTCTCAAAAATATAATACATATATGAAGGCCTATATCATGGCAACAATTTTCCACCAAGTATACTTGCGTGTGTTTGTTATAACATTTATTTTAAAACAGTAATAACTAATTTAATCTAAAACTTAAAAAAATCTAAACCTTTTAAATTGTATTATTGGATGCCGTTAAGTGGTGGCCTTTTGAGAATCCACTATCTCATATCGTCTCCTGGGTGTCGTAAGAAGCCCAGGGTGACGCCAGCTTAATCTTCCAGATCACAATTCAAAATAGTAAAAACTGCGGTTGACAACCCACCTGCCAAGCGTACCACCTATGGCAAACATCCGCCCTATAAATCAATCTATGGAGGATGCGTATGTTCAGCAGTTAACGTTTTAACCGACATCAATAAGGAGGAGGTTTGAGTTTCGAGTGTGTTTTTTTTACATGTGTCTTACGCGATATCTTCGTAGATTGTGAACTGATTTTAATAAGTCTTTTTCATTAAATGTGTTTTAGCTTAATGGTCCTATTAAATTTTAAAGAAAAGCTTCCACTCCAAGGGTGGAAAATAGGAGAAAAGTTTCATACTATCGTTTAAGGTATTTCATACGACATCTTCGCAGATTGGAATCAATTTTAATGATTCTTTTTTTTTCTTAAATACAGTATACTTTTACAGATTTATATGAAACCATCCTTCAAGGATGGTTTCATATAAATCTGCAGAAAAAATTCCACCCTTAAGGGTTGCAAATAAATCCTTCCTTCTTTTTAGCAATTTAAAGTCGATTTTTACTGTTTGAAATTTAAATTCATTTATGTCAGACAACAAAGGGTTAGTATTAACTTAATGCTTAAAAACTAAGTGTTAGTATTTAGAAAACAATTTCGAAAATATTTTTTGCTTAAAGTTATAATTATGATATGATATATTTAATGATTAATGATGATGATGATGAGTGGTGACAATGTTTTTGAATACCGTTGCTCAAATTACGAATTTCAACATAAGAATGTTCACACTACACAGTCAAGTTACATATTAATTTCCCAATATGTTAATAGATATAGTTTATAAAATACCAAACCATATTTATATACATACATAATAGAGTTAAAAAATATGTTGTGCTATATAGTCGCCACCCCATCTACTGTTAGCTACTATCGTATAAATTGTAAACAATGAAGACAATAAAATAAAAAAATAAGCGACTTAAATAAAGGCTCCTCGTTTCCGAGTTCCGGGTGTCAACCCGTAATGATTGTAAAAGCAGGTTCAGAGGAAAGGTATTGATTGCCCCGTAACTAGCCCGCTCTGGCCGTGCGATTTAATCACGACAATCGCGCAGCCTCTGCACTTGACAACATCATTAGAGATGTTTGCCTGAGTCACGTGATACTAGGTATTGCACCTCTCCTCCTCTTTACTCAGCTGTAATAAGCACTGTTAAGACTATCACCGATATAGACATTGGTCGCATATTTATACTTACCGACTTTATTAATATTAGTTAATCTGCTGGTGAGTGACTAGCCTAAAGACACCTTGCTCTGCTGATTCGGTGGTATCCTCGAGTGCTAACAGTAAATACCTCGCAACCTGTAGTTATACTATTTACCCTTCAAACCAAAACTCATCAGTGTGGATGTTATTGCATAGGCCGACGGAAATACAAAAGAGCGTATCACATAGATTCACTACTAGACAAAAGAGTCCTGCCAACTATTCAAAATAAAGGATTTGATAGTTCATAAATTAATTTTACGTCACCGTTCTAAACATAAAGCAACTGGCCTGAGATTTTAATTAAAAAAAAAGGTTTAAGGGTGCCCTTCTTAAAATCTAGTGTTTTTTTTTTCAATAATTTAAGATAATTTCATTTTTATCGTTCCGTTGCTGAGATAGTGAAATGATGTAATGAAGTGAAATGAAATAAACTAAACTAAAACTTAGCACAGAATCATAACTAGTTAGTGGTACCTATTTGTTCCGTAATGATATCATTGACTGATGACATTAATGCTAGACGCTGTCTCGTGTGTAAAATGTGCGCTAACTACAGTTATGATGCATGCATGAGAAATTACAATACTATATATTATTATATATGTACTATATATATTATTGGCCTTTCCAATTGAAAGAATAAAAGAAAATGTAACCGTCGCTACAAAATAATGTACTTACATAAAATATGTGAGAAGTTACTATTTAATAATTTATTGGACTGCATCAACGAAAACGCCACCCTCATTCAGCATTATGCTATGGCAGTGTTACTGCAGCGCTATTATTTTCTGCCTTAATCACCACGTTTGGCCGCGACGGCGTTTTCCAGCAAAGGCCTTTGTATTATATCTGTCATATATGAACCGGTATATCGCCGTCGAAGGTTTTTCCAACCTTCCCCGTAGTCACCTCTAACGAAACCCATAGAACGAAATGGGATGGTTCTCTTACGTCGCCACCACACGACATGGTGAATCAAGAATACATTGGTATCGATTTCATGGATAAAACAAATCAATTAATTATTTTTATATAATTCTTTTTTATTATTTTGCAAACACTGCAAATACACAAGGTACTTAATTATTCGACAAAATGATGTCACAAAATTAACATAACAATCATAAAAATTCAGTTTATTATTTATATTTATCCTACCTACCTAATGCGCCAGTGTAAACATTTTAATTATAATAACATATTATGAATAATGCAACCCCTGTGAAGTTACTCACCGGACATACGAATATGTCTACTTCCTCATGGATATGGGTAAGTAGTGTGGTGGCGCGAGTACGCGGCGCCTCCTTCAGCAGGTTGATGCGGGCGCGCGGCACCTCCAGCAGCCGCAACCGCTGCCTTCGCCACACGTGCTGCTCCGAGGCATTCAAATATATACCCTCCAAGAAGTAAGGTTTGTACATCTTTCCTCTTATTACTTGGAAAATATACGACACTAATGCGAGGTCCCGCATAACAATGAGTTCATTATATAATATATTATGATGAAGTCATGAACGATTTAGTATTCTATATAAAGAATTTTTAGAAATTTCTTTTTTTAATAATGCACTAATTAAATAATTTATTGTAGACAACGACGACATATTCATAAAACTAGTGAAAATATAATTAATACAAATTTTGAAAGTATGTTCCTAAAATGAAATGAGTAAAATAACGCAGCGAGATCTGTGTATATGTTTCACATACGAAGTTCCTATTAGTGACGAATGGACGTACAAACGTAAGGTTAGACGTCATTTAAAGAAGAATGAATGAGATTGGGTTATACGGAAACCATTTATCCGATCTAGCCGGGGATTAATTAAGTAAAATGCAACAAGTTCGAGTTTGCGTTGCTCTCTAGAATGACTGTCTCGTGTTTTAATATGGAAGCAGCTGAATTAAATAAGAAGATACTAAAGTATTCCATGATTGTATTAGGTTTTAAGGTGGTTGTCAGTTGAATTTACATTCTGATATCTTTACAATACGGTACAAAATATTTTTTTCGGCATTCTTAATATCAGTAGATAGATGCAATTAATTGTCGCATAACGTTGCTTATTAACGTGCCCAAATGCTCGTTTAACGCGATATCTTTATATTAATAGCTATATACATTATAACCGGAATAAAGCTGATCTCGTACATTTTACTCTTGATTTGTGTTGTTACGTATTTTGATATGCCAAATTAAATGGTTGACTTGCAAAATCCGATAGCACAAGATGTTAGTAAAATTTTGTACGATAGTTTATAAACAATGATGCGCTCATCGGTCACTGACTAAAGTGGATTAGCCATCTGATATTTGTCTTCTAAGAATGTCATGGAGCTCTTACCTTTGTTCGATACGCTCAAACAATTTATTACATGAAAATAAACAGTTGAAGCTTGTGACAAATTCGATCGGCAACGCGCTGCTTGCCTTTATTGGTTCCTCACGTTGCACAAGCGGGAAACCAAGTAATCCACAAAAACGACAATCCATTTTATATCGCACTATCACAGAAATAAGAGCGGTAAGGACTGTAAATGGAGAATTGCACGAATATACGGAAGCAGCCTAATGACGGCTTCAAGTACAATAGCACGCGTTGCCCTTGTTATTGGTATCTGACCTGACCGCTACGAGCGATTTGTCCAAATGAGATCCGGACCTCTTCTCACATGCTTTGTTATTTTTTCCTACGCTCGTGAAGTATTGAATCCGTGCCCGTATTTGTTAAATTTTATTATTATTTATTACGCATTTTGTAGTCGCTTCGAAATAATCATTACAGTGTTTTGTTGTAATTATTTACGGTTTAATTCATAAAATCTGTACCAACATTACTTATAGAGTTTTATGACGATAACGCTCATAGTGAGATCGAAACAGTGATTGATGGGCGCACAGCGAGGTGGGACGTTCAGCGTAGATGACAAATACGCGATTATGTATTCCAGTGTCCTGAGTGAAGGCCACCCCAAATATATACCGAATGCATCTCTACGCTGCATGCTCCGCCGACCGCTCTCAAATCAGGTTTAAGCTATAAAGTTTATTAAACAACGATACGAAACAGAACGAAAACTTAAAACACAAAATATTTGTAAAGAATGCATAACATGCGGAAGATAATAGTTAAAAAGTTTTTTTTGTGAACTATTTTATGGGGCTATTTTATTATTAGTCCGCAAATCGCCAACACGCATTGGAGTAGCGGCGAAATAATTACTCTAAAACCCGTCAAGAAATGCAAATGTTTAAGGAAGAGTGTTTTGGGGCAGTTTGGTGAGGAAACCTGTGTCACCAGTGGACTTAATAACGAAATTGCCAGACCTAAACTATACAACTGGTGGCGGAAAGCAGCAAGAATATTCAAACGTTCATGATGAAGAGTCATTTTTAATTTCGAGAATTTTTAAACTAACATGATGGATGGTAGTTTATGTTATTGTATTACCAAATCTCTCTATAGATATAAAATAGGATGTTTTTAAAATATGAAATTGTTTACCTCAAAATGTTTTCGATCGATCGCCATAAAAATTGGTATAATTGTATTTTTCAATGGAGAAGGTTTATTTTCTCAATTTTCTCTTTTTCTCTTTTTTCAATCAAGCGTGGCAGTGGATAAATTAAATTGCATGCGCTAAAATAAAAAACGTTGCTGCACACAGCCTATGATATTAACTGCCAGGACAACGTCTGCCGGGTGCAGCTACGAGTAGTTTAAATATAGACATTGCTTTACCGAAATTTGCCATGCCTGTATTTAAAATAAAATGTAAATAAGTTGCAAAGCCAATAAAATATAAATAAGTTTCATTAGAAAAATATATGTTTTGCATGAATTTGTTGTTATAATAATGAACAAATTTAGGCTTCGGTGATTTTGTCATGTAAAGAGAATGGATGAGGAAAGAGTGACAGCAACTAATAATGTTGTCCAGACAGAATTTCAGTCACGGCGGCCTGCCTCTATGAAGGTTAGGCTTCAGCGCAGGACATTATTATAGTGCCCGAGTGTAAGCCATGCACAGGTGATTAGATGGTGGGTTTTAGACTCCTTTTGCGTAAGAACAACCCTAGGTAGGTAACTATTTCTTATAGTGAGCAGAAGTGCATTTATTGTTGTGTTCCCGTTTGTAGAGTAAAAGCTCCAGAGTGTGTATATACTTACTCAAAGTTAGCAATGGTCATCTATCTTTTGGATCGGTTAAAGTTCTTCATTGACTACAGTAGACATCATCATGTAGTTGGTCTTGTCTTTTTCATTCTAATATTTTATTATAAAAATACGATATCCTAATAAATAGGTTTATGTTCATATTTATTGATATGACAGTTAAGGCAAAGAAATAAATATGCATATTAAAATGTTGCACAGGCATTTTAAAGTAACAAGGAAAGTTTAATGCAAAAAAAGTTCAATTTAATCTAATAATAACGTTGCTCGAAAGCAGAAAGAGTTCGCAACGAGCATTCGTTTGTTCTCAGCCGGGTGCGCGTTCGTAACCGCCGTAATCCCGCACGCCGCCAATTAATCTTCGTTTGGGCCCTCACGAGGTGGTTTGTTGTGGGTGAATTTGCGGCGATAGCCCCGATTTGTCCGCCAAAGGCCGCCGGAATGTGTTCATCATACGATAATCCTTTATCGGTTAATCTCGCTACTACTATTACCAAGTAAATCCATGATAACAGAGCAAAAAAGTAGAGTTTACGAAGTTCCTTCGCAAATCCACGTGGATAATAAGGAGACCGATATTTAAAAAAACAGTACGTTTTGAAATTGCTGTAATAAAACAAATCACACACAAAAATACAGCGCTAAAGAGTCCCATTAAAGCAAAAATATATTTGTCAGGTCACATGTGTTACAGTACTTGCATTACTATTACATGTTACTATGTTATGCTCATGTACAACAATTACACTACACTTTGGAAGAAATAGTTTTAAACTTAAAACTAAACAACACTGAAGCTATTAGAAAGGCTGACCACTAAAACTGCTTAGCTGTCATTCTCCGCAGCGTCTACTGCACCTGAGGATGCCTCGTGTAGAGGACGAAACATGTGTCGTATTACAGAGCGTGGTGCGTCGTTCCTAGTGTGGTGGTGCTGGGATTGTTGGTAACGGGGATAGTGCACGCATTTGAGGAAGGGTGGGAGGTGCTCTGCAGACTGGTTAGGACACATTTTATTTTATTACGCGGATGTGAGAAAATTAGTTTTAATAACTTCAATGTAACGGCTTTTTGCAAAGTATCGCCTGATTTTATTAATTAACTAAACCACAGATACTAACGTCAAAGATATAAAAATAAAGTTAAGATACACGATTTGGATACACGAAATAGTTGTTAGAAATTCCGTTTAAATTGCTAGCGAAGCCCGTCGGGGCGGGCTCACGTGACTGCGCCCCGCCCGCCTAATGTTTCACTTGCGTTACTGTGACAGTTTCCACCTTTTACCAAATTGTATTTTCGTGTTCGACCGAGTTTTCCTTATAAATACTGTTATTAAGACAGCGACACCGTGACAGGTGCTAATGTCTGTGGAAGTATCGAGCCCATTTGTAAAGTAATGCAAACAATACATACTAGGACTGTCAACATCCAGTACTTCTAAATTAATGTTCTAAAGTAATTGTTACTAATAAGATTTAAAATAAAAAGTCAAACAGTTAGCAAAATGTATTTATAATTACTAAGCCGTGATCGCTATGCGTTGCAATGCCTCTTTTTTATCAAAAATATTCGTGAAGCACGCTTTAACACGGTTGGCGAATTAATTCTAAACGAAATGTTTTGCTAACATAGAAACTTTTCGTTATGGCCAGTGCAGAAACATGAAAAAAAAATAGATAATTTAATTATAGAACAAATTTCAGTATTTCACGTGGTGTGAAGAAGAAAATGGTAAAAGTTAGAGAACAGCCTTAGATCACGTCTACAACGACATGAAGTTTAGCGAATAAATTAGGAAGGGAAGTTTTGGAGTAGACAAAACGCCTGTTATCTTAATTTAATTTTACTTTAAAAGGAGTAAAATTCTAAGAGTTATTCATTCAGGTTTTTAGAGAAAAGGAAAAGAGAGTTCTGTGTTACATTTTCTTTAACATCTTTTTGTTAGATCTTGAGCATATTCTATCACCCGCAAACATATTCACCCGTTTTCAATTCATATTGTAATTACAGTTGAAACCATTTACTAGGCTTTATAAGACTTGAGGCGTGAAAGGGGAGATGGTACATCATTACGAGGCTCCGCATCATTTGTTTATTAAACACCCTCCGAGGTGGAACAGAATAATGGCACCGTAGACTTTGTCACGGCCGCTTTCCCTTGAAATTAAATCGTAATGATGATGCGCGTTTCACTCGCCGCTGTGTTCGAGTCCCGACCCCTGTTATTAAGTTCCATTGCGTCTTGAGGTCAAAATGAATAGGTTTCTTTAAAAGCGCGCCCAGTATGCCAGCTGTCATAGATATGAAAAGAATTGGGTTGAGTGCTCCTTGAGCGCGGTTGCCGAAAAGTGTTTTGAATAAAAAACGACGTTGTTTTTCGTCGTTTTTGTGATCTAAATGATAACTATAACAAAGATGTTATAGTAATGAGCAGTGTAGACATCACGTAAGTGCCCAGTTTACAGTCTCATTTTACTTGCTCATTTAAAATATATAAAAAGGGAATGTAAAATAGATATGACCAAACTTCCACAAATTTTACGGGTAGTATAACTTTCTTGTTCAAACTCTAATTTGCGTTACCACTTCGAAATCTGGAGTTTTTGTGTAATTTATATTAGATACTTAAAATAATTTATCTGAACGCCATTTATATACAAAACTCGAAACAAAATTATCATGTAATTTGTACATCATACATCCATAGCTCCCTAGCTCGCTGGGGGGCCTAAACCTTCCTCAAACAGCCAGCAGTGAAGCAACCTATTTCAGATACATAAGTCATCACTGGCGAAACGGACTGATTGTACACTGTTGTTTTTTATAGGATAAGGGTGACAAACGAGCATACGGTCCACCTGATGGTAAGTGGTTACTGCGACCCGTAGACATCTACATCTATCCTCGATTGCAAATCAAAATGCATATACGTTGTCACCCGTGAGGACTAAGACGGAACGCCTCGTTTTCAGTAAAAAGGGTCTCCGGTTCTCTACACTCACCATACGAAACACAGCAGTGTTAAGCTACTAATTTACCCTGGTATTCCGTGAGAGCGTGGTCCTTCCCCGGTCGAGCCGACCCATTCGTGCTTAAACTATACCAGTAATATGGCTATAGCATGGCTCTAGCACGTATAACTGATAATATTGTTTTCAGATTTTGAGGAATATATGACAAATAAATGTGTTGTAAACCTCCGCTTGAGCTTTTTTTTCGCTGGAGAAGCCATTCGGGTAGTGTAGACAAAATGTTTATCTACTTTATACTGAGATTTATTGGAAACCGTTAAATCTCATTAGATTTATTTGACTATGGGAGTCACATCTTACACACACGAGTAAATGGGATGATGGATTATTCACCAACTATATTAGCTTTCATCTAATTCCACCTAAAGGTTTAGAATACATGTAATTAACTTAACTGATACAAATAATAATAACAGTACTTCACATCCACATACAACTTAGTGCAGATAACTAAAATTATTGTAAGAACATTTCCTTCGGCTTCGCCAAAAGAATTTTAATTAAAAAGTTACTCGTAGTATTCTACAGAAGAATATGTAATCTGTTGTAAATTTATTCATAATTGGCTGTCGACAGTAGGCAATAAAATTGTGCTCTTGAGAAAATTATTTTCGTAAATCACTCCCATTTGCACTCTTAAAATCATTTCACACCGTTTATCTCCACCTTTTTAACAAATTAGTTGTAGACTTTAGAAACGACTTTGGAAAGAAATGCTTAATTCATAAATGCAAAGTCCATTGAAAAAAAACCACACCGCTGATGTGTTTTTCTTACATAGGTATTTTTTTTAAATAACCGGAAAAATCATCCATATATATTCCATGTAATATGTATCCGTTTTCTTCTACCTGTCTACACTAAAATGTACATTGAATATTTTTTAAAAATTTTAGTGGCGTTCAACCTCTATGTTATATCGATATAGCTACAACAATTTCTACAAATTATTCATTAGTCTGCCTGTCTGTCCATTTAATCGCAATAGGCATCGAAATTACAGAATAGATCTTTACGAAAGTTGATATGGTCGTAGCTTATACCCTGGAATAAAATGTGGAATACGTATTTTTCTCTGTCATATAATATCAATCGTAGAACTTTAAATTAACATTTCATAAATATTATGAGAATTTGTTTCGTCATGACGATGATTTTAAATCAAGTTATCAACAAATTCTATATTTATGGACTAAAATTACTCATACTCACACGTATCATATCACGTACGTAGAGCCACGTTGCAGCTATATTATCGTTCTAGCACGAATGGGCTCTCACAGAATACCAGCGCAAAATAGCAGCTTAATACTGATGTGTTTCGTATGGTGAGTGTAGAGATCCGGAGACCCATTTTTACCAGAAACGGTGCATTCCATCTTAGTCCTCAGGGGTAACAACGCATCTGCGTTTTGATTCTTTATGAGGATAAATGTACATGTCTATGGGCCACAGCATCCATTTACCATCAGGTGGACTGTATGCTCGTTTGTCACCCTTATTCTACTAAAAATATGTTTGTATAGTCCCAATAAAGAAAATCACGAAATCTGGACCCAATAAATGGCATAAAGTTTGAATTATTAAAAAAATGTTATATTTACACTGTAAAAAGTCTGTAGTGAATTTGGAGTGAAACACGCTTTCCGGAATGGGCAGAACAATGTTCCTAGGCCAACTAATCTTTGATAAAATAGGAATTACGTTGTTATTGCGCACTTGTATTCTTATACAGTTGCAATTATATTTTATTTCTCGTGAAATAAATTCGGGTTTCCGGGCGGTTGAGCGCGCTTAGAAAATTACGCAAATGTCATATTTAACGACATTTTAACATTAAAAAGTTGTACTTACAACTTACTTCATTTATTGGTGAATAAGGTTATATTACAGGTTATACCGCGTATAATTTTCACTTATTCGTAAATCCCGAAATTTGAAGTATTTTGCAGCACCCACGGCCTTGGGTGGACGGAAATGTTGAGAATATTGACGTCATAGTTTATGTTTAGTTTTTATTTAAATTTTTTGGTCTAATCTATGCGGAAAGTAAGCTTGTAAGTAAAGTATCCCAATTTATTAAACTAAACTTAAAATTTTATTTTAATTTTTTCGGCTATCAAGAATATTGTAGCCATCTTCTCTACATCTTGATTTTTTTAATTTCGGCAGCCGCAGGCATCATGGTGTTATTTTGCGAGATTTTCTCTCTATCAAATCAGGAGAAATAGCAGGGCGTCGAATAAATTTACAGGCTTCTCAAAGCATCGGTGTGAAATTCGCCAATATGTTTATTGACGCGATTTTTTTCATTTTATCAAGCTTGTACTTTCCTGCATCTTGTGAAGGCAAAGTCACAAGTCCACTGCTGAACATAGGCCAAGGAATACTATAAAGACCCGGGCTACCTGCATCCATCGACTTTCTGCACTTCTTCATTCTTCAGCAGGTCGTCACTCCATCTGACATAGTTAGTTAATTTATGCTCTCGGAAACGGCTCTGTTTTTCTCTGATACAACTCTTTAACGTTTTAAATTTCGTTACACGGTGTTTTTGCAATACACAGTACGACATTGTAGTGTTTTTAGTATTTTATAAAAGGCTGAAAGACTGTTTAGAACAATTTGTTTAGACGAATTCGGTAAGGAAGAGTTGGAGGCCATGCATCATGATTTCATCTATGTTACGTCGAAGTTCAGAGACGTAACTATTCGTAAGAGTCCCCAAAGACGTATTTAAGGCGTTGAACAACGTGTGTATTAAACTAGAGCTGAAGTACAGCAGTACTAAAATAAGTAGTAAACGTGGATACTACTGAAGGATTAGCATATTGAAAACCTATTGTGCGTATATTAGACCAAAAATGATAAAAATTAGCCTAAAGAGGCCTGTTTTAACTGTATTGTTACATGGTTAAGCATCTTAGTGCCACTGTGGCCACAAATGCTGTTCAAAATGTCGTGATTTTACACTAAGTAAAAGTTGAACGCGATAAAATCCGTGAATTCTTTAACATTCGTGTAAATATATCGAAATTATTCAATTTTTAGCACTTTACCATAGAAAAAGTGAATTTGAAATTATTTTGCAGTGTCATTAATGCGTAGTGGTTACTTAGCTGGAAAATTAGTGGTTAAAAATGTTGTTAATAATGTGTTTTTCGTATATAACATTCGGAGTTAGCAGATAGAGTAGGGTTGGCGAGTCGAAGTGTTCACATAAATCTACACAGCGTTGCCCCTCTAGGGTATAAGTGTGGAGTAATTTGTGAACACACTGGCTTGCTCGGCGTCGCGCAAGCATTAACTATTAAATTCGTTGCATATTAAACTACCGCTCAGAAAGTTGTACCTAATCTACAATACACCTGGACGCGTTTGTCCGTGATTTTTGAGAAAATTTTCTATTAACACTCAAGTTGTATTGACGGACATCATAATTTTATTTTTAAATGTTATTGCAAATTTGCGTGCATAAGCGAATTAATATATATGCACATATTAATGTCAAACAGGCATTTAAAATTCAGAAATAACTTATTATAAATTATGATTTCTTATATTTACGCGAACACTACGGTGTGGAACGAGTTATTATAAATTGTTAATTTTGCAATATTTTCAGTTTTAATGCGTAAAGCTAAAAAAACTAAAACGATGTATTCGATTTATAGACGACGGATTACTAATAAAGAGGACAGGTATCTTAATACTTTCAGGTGGCTGAAATGTCCTCTTTGTTTTCGACAGCCAACAGGCCCTCTCTGTTTGGGTCGAGGGTTCTAAACCACTCTTGAAACGCTTCATTTTTGTCTTTCCTTAAAATTTAGGCTGGTTCTATATTTTTCTTACTTGTAAACGAAAGAATAACGCCCCAATTAAATGATAATTTTAACCTTAAAAGAATCTATTTTTAACAACAGTAATAAATATACAATTTTATATAAATTATGAAATGACGTTTAAGTAATTCAACAATATACAATACACACTTTTTTAACAATTAATCGTCTTATTCAACAATTTCCCATTTTCCCATGTTAGTGAATATTCCACGTACGTCGAGAACTACTTTTCCCATCGGGTGCGGCATCGCCGCCGTGGCAATGCACTTTCGCTGACCCCTTGCTTCCTTCCACGAGCTATCTCTCGCTCGTTCACCAGGCTTTCTTTACTGTGCAACTCTTTCGCACTCGGCTGCGCCTGCGCTTCCCGATCGCCGAGTTAATAACATTCTGCGACGCGGTACGCCGCCGGTGTGGAACGAGTTCTGTCGATGACTTGTACGATTACTTGTGTGAGAAACAATAGTTATCACGGTTATTTTTAAGAGGCTGGTTTTACAATGACTTATAGAGGCGAGTTCAAGATCGGAAATTCACGTTTCCGGAAGAATTTCATTTCATCTTTCGCTTAACGTAATAAACGTTGTCTTAAAATTATAACAAATTCTTAACACAAAAGGTATTAGGTACATACTAGGAAGAGAACAAGTAATGGGTTGTAACTTTTCATATTATGTATCCGGTCGCTTCGCTGGGAGCACGATATTTTATTGCGAAGCCTGGATGTAAAATATCAAGAAATTTTTTTTGATGGAATTATCGTAATAACTACACTAAATTCAGTCAGGTAGTGGAATATATAT
>DWHP01000049.1:0-27293 GCA_018247895.1 Parnassius honrathi
CTTCCTTGTCCTAAAACCCTCTCAGAAATGAGGGGAGGCCTGTGCCCAGCAGTGGGACGTATATAGGCTGTAACTTTTACTAACTTTTAACCATGTGCGTGACTACAATCTCACCTAGTTGAACTACATTTTAAGGATAAATATGCACAGAAGTTAAATCATGAACTGCTCTTGCAGAAAGTTTATATTATAATTTTGGATACATATATTAGTGTTTTATACACTATGTACTAGCAATCCGCCCCGGCTTCGCACGAGTGATTCCTGGACCTCGACAACAGCGCCACCTACCGGGTCCAATTGTGAATCTAAACCATTTTATAATAACTGGAAAAGGTCGCTTATGGCCGAAATCAACTAGAAAACGCTTATGGCGTTCTATAATCTAATTTCTTTGTACTCGGAATTCTTTATGATATAGATTTTTTCCTTTTGTGATAACTAACTTAAAACTTACGCTTTAAGTATATCTCAGGACTTAACATATTTTAAAAGTTAACCTGTTATAGAATAATTTGTTTAGGAAAACTTCTACATTTGTTTAAACTATGTCATTCGTTTTTATCACCACATTTGCACATTTTAACACCATTTAAACAAACATTTCAACCCTCTAAATGCGTATTCGCCGTTTAAGATTGTTAAAAGTTTACGCTTCGCTGTACATTACTCTTCAGACATTAACTCCAAATCGCAAGGAAATATGTAAAGCTCCTAATAACCTATCTCATGCTCTTCGGTAACGCCTACTTCGTGAATAATATTAATTTGCAGAGTACTGATGATGAGGATTACGCTAAATGAATTTTAAAGCGCATTACTCGTAATCTTGATTGCCGTTAACACGATGTAGCTAAGTAAACGCTGAGTAAAGTAATTATGTACATAATAACTACGGTATCGTTTTCATGTATAAACACAATTAGTAAACAAAAAACTAATTGAGATGTTAGTACGTAATCGTAAGTAGTTGCGTGACATAGAAAGCTATTATAGGACGTTTGGCCATGAGTACACTTAAGCTGGTAGCTGCTTTACGTAGCGAGTTTTATACGTGGTAGAGCCATGCTGCAATTATATTAGTAGTGTAGTTGTAGCACGAATGGGTCGGGTCGACTGTGTTTCGTATGGTGAGTGTAGAGAATTGGAGACCCTTTTTACTGGAAACGAGGCATTCAATCTCAGTCCTCACGGGTGATAACGCATCTGCGTTTTGATTTGTAATCGAGGATAGATGTAGATGTCTATGGGCCACAGCAACCACTTATCATCTGGTGGACTTTGTACTCGTTTGTCACCCTATCCTATAAAAAAAAACATTTTTGAAAAAACGATTATTAAAACGTATCTGACGATCTATTCGCAACTCGTAAGAATCGTACATCAAAAGTTCTCAACACTGAGTCGAAACTTTGTAGACACGCAGAATAAATACAAAGTTGACGTCTCGTGAATTCGAAATCTACACCTGAAGTTACGATGCTCGAACGTAACAACAAATACTTTGTTAAACGTGATACTTTTTTCAGAATTAACGTAATTGTATCCTATGGGCAACCGTTACAAAATTAATCCAGCGGGATAAAGATTTTTTCGCGGCGGGATGTTTAATAAATGGAAGTTTAATTTTTCAACGTGGCGACTGTCATGCCTTCATTAGTAGCTTCGCTGTTTACTCGTTCTTCTGTAAAATAAGCGAGTATTTTGTTGCGGCACCGTCGTTTTCATCAGTGGAAAAAGAAGCGTTTAGAAAAGAGCTGGGGCATTTACGGCAAAAAATAGTTGTATTTGCAATACAGCAAGTTCTCGCGTTTTATCCACTGCTCTTTTAATCAATGGTGAAATATAACGGTGTAAGTTAAATAGGTTTGTGTAATTTTTCTCGTTTTTCCGTTCGTGTGTTTGATTTTTAGGACGAAATAGTATCGTGGTCACGAGTGAGGAGCGGTGATGTGCTCCTGTTTGGCCGGCCCGCTCGGAATTTTATTGCACGATATTTATTTGAGTTTTTTTAATTGAAGTATACTCTTATGTTAGAAAATAAAGTCATAATTCCCCCATTTATTTGCCGTTGAACACATAGGCAGAATTTAATTGAAATTACTTTAATTACATTCGAATGAAACTGCTTTTTGCCTTAATGGACGTACCTAAAATCGTAGATTTTGAGGAAATTTGAGATCTTTTTGTATCAAAATGGGTCAATGGTGTTTTGGCAATAATAATACACTAAAGAGAATCTTTGACTTTCATAATGATTTAAAAAAAAGGTGAATTCGTAGTTTTTAATGAAAAAAAAAATTTCTGCGTAACTTTATAGCGTGAAAAATCTGCTTTTGGCGCATATTTCACTTTAAAGTGAATCCGATGTTAGCAAATTGTGTGTCCGTCTGTTTCCTGAAAGGATTTAACGAGGGGTATTTCATCCATCGATTTCCATTCCATCCGTCAACAGTATGTGATACAATTAAATAGTTATATCAGTGTACTGTTTCAAAGATATGATTTTCATCCAGTTTTTATACGGACAATGTTACTGTCTTACCAAAAATACGCCACTATATAATTTCTTCCAGCGTGTGGTGTATATTCCGGTTTATTTATCATATGCATAAACTTAATGAGCGTTATTGACGGTATCGACTACATAATATGGGCTTAGATATGATATCTATACAAATAAATAAAATGAAAGTGTCTGTTTGTAATGTCATATGTACGTATATACGGTACTTATAACAAAACACTACAATTTTTAAAATTTTTGTAAGTCTGTCTGTCTGTTTGTTCCGGCTTATCTTCGAAGTAGCTAGACCGATACTAGTGGGAATTTCACTGGCAGATAGCTGATGTTATAAGGAGTAACTTAAGCTACTACTTTTATTTTAGTAATAGAATTAGGGTTCCGCACGAAAACGGGGAACAGTTATTTATATCTGCATCGGACCAACATACAGTAAAAGGATATAGAAATGTAATAAACCGATTTCTATCGGCGCATTATATAATTTATGTTAAAAAAAGCATTAATGTGGTCCTCCTCTTTAGAGACGGTTAAACCATATTTAGTTTTAGGAACTATTTAGTAATCTGTTGTTTTTTGTTTAGCCTACAGCAGGCTATATGAATCTCATCTCTGTTCTCACTTCCTATTTCTACTTTCTTAAAAAAAAAAAAACTATCGTTATTGATATTAATAATATTCCCTTTACTCCTTTAGGTGAGCCCAGAATGCTTGTGTTAAGAGTGGTTTTCGACACTACAATAGTAGAGTGGTGGATTCGAACCTACAAGTGTTTGAGTTGGCATTACACATCCTAGCATTTACTGTTGCTTAACTTCCTATCAAATACAAATTTTCAGTAAGCCTTAACACAAGACACACTATAGCTTCACGTCTCCGCTATTTATTTGTGTCCATCAAGCACAATCTATTCAGAGATAATGGCGGCGAGTTTTGTTTACGACAACGTCGGTAATGTTGTTTATCGTACATAAAATAGGTAAGTGCCGTGACATACTAACTACCTTATTGTTGTTGTCATTAGTCGTTAGACTGCGTACGAACAGAATGCAAACAGCGTTTTATTAGTGAATCTATCTTTAAAAAACATTATCTATATAATATACAAAAAATGTTTCTACTTATATCCGTTATAGACTTTCAAACCATCCAAGCGATTTTGATGAAACTATTTTGTGTGTTTGAATGGATCCATAGATGTTTTATATACACATTTCGACCTGGTAGGTGGCGTTGTAATCGAGATCCAGAAACCACCCGTGCAAAGCCGGGGCAGATCTCTGGTATTCTATAAATTATTGAATGAATTTAAAATGTTCTAACAAAGTCACAACACTGTTGTAGTGGGTGAGCCGTTCGACGCGCCCCCTCGTGCGTTGAACTAGCAGTTATATTTAACTGCGACTACACGTGTGCGTCGGAAACGGTATGCTCCCCAACTAAGAACGTCGTTTTCAAGTCATGGATTTTTTCTGACGCATAAATATTATAAACCAACTACAGCTAATTATTTAACGCCCACATCGCAAAGGTTTACAATGATAAAACGCTAATGACTCAGTAAATACATTAGAATAGAATAGAATTATTTTAATTTTGAAACAGAAACAGGAAGTTATTTATACAATATAGATTATAAATAATACTTACTGAGAGTCATTCTTTTGTTTAATTACCATTGCTTCGGAAAAAATCTCTGTCCTGAGAAGAACCAGCAGGAAACCCAGCGGAGCTTTTTATTTAAAATAACAGCTTACAATCATGCATGTTACAAAATTAATAAACAATACAAATTAGAAATAGTTTGGTAGCGATCAGCTCATTCCTAGGGGTTATTATCATCCATAAATTACTTAATATCATAATAACCCTTTTTATATAAACTTAGTTATATAAAGTTATTGAACTTTGTGTTTTTGTATATTTTCTGGGATTTTGTTGTAAATGCATATACTTACATCGCCCCAAGAATGAATTACTGACTCGGTGCAATCGAGTAACTGGTACTACTAGCTCGTGTCTGTTCCTAGTATTTACATAATGGATGTCACTTATTTTTGTGTACGTACATAATACAAAAATAGTATTATGCATATTACAAGTAACACTTATTAAAGTCATTTATGCTTTTACCAAAATTAAGTTATTTAGTAATTATTATTACCTACGTCTTACCGGGACATAGCTATTCAGCAGGCTCACTCAGCACCCGCCTTAAAATTTCATAGTAGCAAAGCGGATGTTTTTTTAAATTGTTTTACTTGCTGGAACTGAAATGTCTTTTTAAAATTTGGAAGAGTTGTATTGTTTAATTAGGAATGATATTACAATAATTGAAGTCGAATGATTAAGTACGATACGCGGGCCACTACTGTAAGTTAACAATTATGCTATCCCTAATAACCTTCGCGCAAGTGCGAACAATAAGCTGTTGACAAAGTTTTACCGCAATCTGATGAACGGTATGGCAGCGCATAAAAAACGAAGAAACAAACATTAATTTTTATATATTATTGCCTGCCTTAACCGCAAAGCGCGTGGGTTTATTCTACTAGCGCATAAAAATCAAGAATCCGACGTTTTATCGGATGAAATCGTATTTAACAATCATTTTAAACATATAAATGATATAAAAAGCACATTGTCAGAAAGATGATTGTTGAACTTAGGATTTTTTTAAATCTATTAATTGCTATTTTTACATTAAAAAAGTAGTTTTAGTGGCTTATGGCGTAGATTTATCAAGTCCGCACGTAGGGGTAACAGCGAAAATATCAATTGTTCAACTCATTTTTTAATCTCTTTATCTATCATGTGGGAAGCCGTGGAATATAAATGGCAGTTTAATTTTGTTTTGTTTATTTATAATTAATTTTTTTCGACTGAGAAATTCCTAAATTTTCGGTGTTTCGAGCAGCCTTGTTATAATATATTTTACTAAATACACTTTGACTCATTCTGGGCGCGGCCACCGTTATGTGTGGATTACCGTATCATTTGTTTACAGCGGCCCGTGATGAAAAATATCGAATAGATATCGCTGTAGAAATACAAACACTTCCAAAAACCGAATTTGATACATACTTGACCAAGGTAAGATATTATTATTATTTTTATAATTACAGATTTTTTACTATATATTGTTTCGCTAAAAGTACGTAGGATTTATATATAAAATATATACTTATACGTCTTGGACTTTATAAGAGTGACCTGAAGGTGAAGTTCCGTATCTGCCAGTGGAAATCCTCGACGAGTAGAACTAGGTCTGCCGAGATTGTCCTCGTTATGTTAGTTATGATAAGACCTTACCCCCGGACTTGATGCGATGACCTGAAGGTATACGGCGATAAATGCAGTTGGAACTCCTCGAAGAGTAATAGTAGTAATAGGTGTGCTGAGTTTTGGCTCGTTTTGTTAGTTATGATGAGACCTTACCTCCAGAGAGTGACGGATTATCCTTAAGGCAAACTAGGCACGTGCCGTGGGGCGCAAGGTTAAAAAGGGACGCGCGCCGAAGTTTTTAAACGAAAAAAAAATCGAATCGAACGACAAAGATGAGGTTATTAGTCAAAACTTGTGTGTATTTAAAATGCTTTAAAAAATTGACGTATAACATGAACAGGACAATTGATTTACCAAAAGTTGTTTAAATTATTAAGGAAAAAAGTTAATACTAGTAATACTAATATTCCTTTTTTTAGTAGTACTAATATCTAAGGAAGAAAGTTATTCGCGACTGCAATCGAATAGAGAATTCGAACTTACGACTTTTTAGTTCGTATTCCGTTCCCATTAGGTTGCTGTCTCTTTCGTTCAATAGCAATAACTAAATAGAGAAATCTTACCTCTGGCTCTAATGGGTCCCGTACGACGCGGCTATGGGAATTGCTAGAATAATGTTATGGCCTTCGATTGATAGCTGTATCGCCGTCTGGTAGCCAATCCAAATGCAAAATACTCAAATGTGTGACAGATCTGTTACTGCAATAGGCAAACCGCCTGCCAAACGTGTCGTTTATGGCAAATCCGCCTTACAATGGGATAAGCAAAGAACTGCTATGGGCTCAGAAAATCGTCTTTATCAGCCTTATGAATCTACTTCTGACTTTAGGACTTTCTAGGAATGTCGAATGCAGTCAAATGATTCATGGCTATGGATTTGCCAACTCCCGTTATACGGAGGCTTTTATATTAGGTTACAAAGGTTATTATATTATTACGCCGGTAATGCCTTTAATAGGATTGGGTTCGGTCTCATTGTAATGAACTTTCCAAATCTGAGCTTCATTCTTTTCAGCACTACAAAAAGGTGAGGTTAGGGTTAATATTGTTTTATTAGTCGTTTTAAAAATTAGAGGTGATGGGAATATACAATTATAGGCAAAATCTAGTCCACAAAAGACCTTTAATCAACCGTTATATAATGTCCTCCAGACCGAGTTTAGGTCACGACTGTCAGTTTAAACAGCGTCCATAGGCATCTACGCAGGACGATTATAATGAACGTGTGCACGAGCACAGTGTCTATTCCTTCACTCTCATAGTCCGATGTGACGGCGATCCGAAACCAACGGGGAGTTACAACGACTTTACTATTTCCTGACTCCGGGTTACTACAGAAAAGTTCTTTACACAGTATTTGAACCCTGGACCACACGGTCACGCTTACGACTATTTGACCAACGATGCAGTCGTCCGTTATATAAAACGTTAGCGGATTATTGAGTATGGAACAAGGTAAGCTTGCAGCACAATGTACAGCCTACAGCTTTCAGTCTGGAGATTCACAATGGCGTTCAATGAACTCACGACGCCCACCCATGTCATTATGACGCTTGGCGAACACTTCACTATTGTTGCTTCTAGAGCTGCCAGACCCGCCCGACACAATGCCACTCGGTTATTGACAACCCTGCATTCTCATTTTGCAGCTTCTCTTAGCTTTATGTAATAGAAGTGTATTGATTTGTATTTAATTTACATAAGAAATTTTAAAGACATTTGCTCAACGATTTCATTTACTCGTCAACTTTCTTGAATTTAACCACAAAGTATGCAATAGTTACACCGCTCAAAGTTCTCATTGTATCTTGTTGTAAACTTAGAAATTGCAGGTAATGAAGAACTTATTGGTATAGTTTATAAGTGGGTTTGTTCTTATCTTTGTTCATTTGTTTGTGTTGTTTTTTCTTAAAATATATAACCTTAATAAACGTCTTTTTGTATGGAACAAGCGTTTAGTTGGACTTAAGCTATTCACAACGTCATCTTAGCATATCTTGTCACATAAACTAGTTACAAAGAAAAATGTTAGGTTACCGAATACCGAAAATTTACCTATTAAATATAATGATTTCCTAAATTTAGGCGAACACTACACATTGAACAATACTATTATTAACGGATTTTATCGCGTTTAATTAATACTTATTTTTATTTTTATTATCCTGACGTTTCGGGTGCTTTACGGCACCCATTGTCACGGGGGGGACTGAGATGTTTGACGTCCCAATGTCATAGTTAGTCCGGCTACCTTCAGTTTTAGATTATTAATGGTTGGTCCGATTTGCGCAAAACGAGCTTATAGTATCATGAAGTCTTGCAGTGGTACGCTTGGGTTTGGGTTTAATTTGGTTAATCGTAGGATCCCAAGCAGATAGCAGCACCCATCCATGTTCTCTATTAAAATTTGGATGTTTTTTCATTTCAATAGCCTCGCGTATCATCCTTGGTAGGATTCCTACCAAGTGATAGGAACCAACCAAGGATGATACGCGAAGCTAAAACCGGTAGGGGGAGTTATATTCAATTTATCTGTTAAAGCTAAAAAAAACAAATATACAAAAGATAAGAAGTATATTAATAGATGTAACGACAGTAGCATAGCGAGTAAGGCGGAAGGATGGAAGACGGACTTAAAAACCCAAAAAGCCGTACGTCTTTAAAGTCGGCTCAAACTTCATTCACTCCAGTAGTGTAGTGAAAGTAAACCACTCCTTACATGCGTTTTAAGTTTACTTGGAGTAGTTGTACTCCCGTATTAATAATGATAATGGCGTAACTAGTATTGCTTCTAAAATAGACATTAGACATATTTGTATCCAAATAAAATAAATAGGCACATTGAATAGGTACTTCTACCAATCGTACTCTTAATTTTATACGGATATTATTTTCATATGAGTGTACATATGCAACCCGGGCTTCGATCAAAAACTATTACGCGGTCGGCGGTTAACAAAAATATTATGACTTGCAAGTCTCAAAAGAAAAAACAGGTTTCGAGGACAATGTAGTCACCAACCCCACGCTTACACCTCAGACTTAGGCTTACACATGAGATGCTGATACTTAATTTAAGAACCGAAAATATATTTTTATTATAACATTGCTATGTACGTCAAAGTAACCTACTTTCGATGAATGAATGACGAATGTTGGCATTTGTTGCTATTTAATTCTCTTTCTTGTCCTTTTAAACAATAACATTTTATTTTCCAAGCCGTATCAATTAATATTTCAATTTTCATTGTAAACCTTCTACTGAAGTTTTTATTTTTATTCAACCAAATCTATTCCATAAAATGACTGAAGTCCCATTTCAACACAGTAAATTCTTTTAAAATATGCATTAAAGTAATATTCCATTCCACTGAAGCGATACAAAGATAAACGTTTAATGGTATAAAATAACTCGCAGAAATACAAGTTAGTTTAAATATGTGAACAGCATCCTTATTTCACGTTACTCAGATCGTTTGAGGTTCTTTTGGCTTTTATTTTTTTATGCATAATTTGAATGTTTTGGGAAAGCTATTGTACTTATATTGAGTTCATGTATGTAATTATGTATACTTATAAATATAACTTAAGTGTCTGTAATAACCATGTTGTGGCGGTGTAAGAATATCCACTGCCCCATATCGTCCCTTGAGTGTCGAAAAAGGCGACAGAGGGAAATTGAAACAGGTGATGTGTAGTAGCATCTTTCTGGTAACAACTCGAAATAATAAAAAACTGCGGTTGACAACCCGCTCGCCAAGCGTGTCAACTATGGCAAAATTTCCCTATGGGACAATCTATGGGGGAGGCTTATGTTCAGCAGTGGACTTTTATAGGCTGTGTGTATTTGTATGTATTTGTTGATGATTGATGATGTAATATTGAAATAACTGGATTTTATTAAGCTCGGAAGGCTATTTGCATGTTTTTAATTTTATCTATATGTCTGTCTGCTTCTGTACGGACTAATCTTCGAAATGCCGGGAGAAAATATAATACGATGTTGTGCGGATTATTCATTGTCTATGAATTATAAATATTAAAACAAATCTGTGTGTTTAAAACTGCTGAGACGTGTTAATTTAGTCTCTGTTGTCAGCTAATACGTAATTAAAAGTAAAAGATATGGTCAAAACCGTCTTGTACTAATATTTCATTTACATAAAAAAATATTAAACAATTTCATTTACTCGTCTACTTTCTTGGCTTTAATCAAAGGATGCAATAGTTACACAGCTCAAAGTTCTCATTGTATGGTCTTGTTGTAAACTTAGAAATTGCAAGTAATGAAGAACTTTTTGGTATAGTTTATAAGTGCCTTCGTTCTTCTTCTCTTTGTTCATTTGTTTGTGTTGTTTTTTCTTAAAATATATTATTATTATACTTTTATATACTGGGTAATTTTTTTTACAGTTTGAATAAAAATACGGTGTAACAGGTGAAAGGAATCGAAGCCTATGGCACTGATATTTCACTTTTTTTTTAGTTCGCAATAACATATTATTAAGAAGTTGATCTATCAATAAATATTACTAATTGGGTTCGTATTATTTTAATTTCCATAGTTTATAATTGTTTTATTTATTTATTTAAAAAAATTGTTTTTATTTTTTTATTACTGAAAGTTTATTTCAAATTAGTAGTATTTAATGTTTATTGTGAGATCAGTTTCATAATATGTTTATGTAAAGGCAAAAAAATTGGAAAAAATCAGGCTTCTATTCCGTTCACCTGTTACACCTTAGTTTTTCTAAACGGTATAAAAAATCATCCAGTGTACATATGTATCGGAACGGTTATTGGAAACGAGGGTTTACGTAATATATTTTTATGTACCGACTTATATTATCTATTATACGACTTTACATACATATTTATTTGATAACGTTAATTCTTTAATGTCAAAATAAGTACATAAGTTAAAATTGTTTCCAGATTCAAAATTCTTCATTAATTTTTTGATTTTCACTACAAGGAAGTTTAAGCAATTTTCACAATTTTAACTTATAAATACGACTTTAATGATTTATATTTAAATATCCGAAAAACAATAAAAGATTTGAGTTAAATACCAGCGGCTGTAAATGACTGCTCATCGCTCAATTCAAAAAATATTTAACCTAAAAGAAAAAGTTTTGTGATTAATTTCTGTCTTGACAGGGACTGCTTCAAAAAGTTTTTTGAAAATATTTGAAAGGGGTGAACTCTATGTAAATTTGCCTCTCAGAATTTTCTCGAATATTGCAGAGACGCCACGAGTATGAAGCCAATTTTATATATTGCGATACTTTTTACTGGATATGATATCAAGCAACTTTTTCTTTATCGTGTATGCAGGTATAAGCTATCTCAAAGCCATGCGTGACTATCGCTTAAATTCAAACTTAGCGCGATAAGCTTGCAAAGTTTGAGCACGCAAAGTTATTAAAAGTGTATGCGGGGACAAGCTTAAGCATTTCTAGCTTAGGCTAAGTAGAGCTATCGATTCGAACGCCTATATAACTACGTTATAAGTGCCCTCACTCCTCATACTGCACCAAAGCGCATTAAGGACCGCCACCCGTACGGAATACGTACGACAAGGTTCCCCGATAGTCGTGAATAAGTTGCGTCGATCGCGCGTATGGCGCACTTATGTACACTTTTGGAACATGACAGCGCAATGACTCAAATTAATTTTTGTTCAACTTTAGCGCCAAAAATTTCTTATCTGATTAATATGTTATATTTCATTAATAACTACACGAATGTTGAGTTAAGTTTGCGTGTTTGTAGCCGACGCAGCCGAGGATATTGATCGCAGTGCGCGCGCACTCTCCGGCGAAGTGTACACAGATGGCTGTTGAAGCGTTTCGGTGGCACGCCACAAGAACTGGAGAGAACACTTAGTGTCATCAAAGTGTCATCGACAGCTGAAGTCTCGTGTTGATAACGAGTCTCGTGGTCATCCGCTGGGAATGTCGAGATGAATGCTCGACAACTTGGAATAGCGATCGAGTTGTACGGTTTTTATATGTCGCTACAGAGGAATAGCTAAGAGTTTTCCTTATTGCCATTTAATGCGGTGTAGGTGCGATCAGCTCGGGTAGTCCTCCCTCGCCCCTCTTATCTTCGTCCTCCCGTGTGATTAATTATGGGCGCTGAATCTTTATGCCCTCGCCGCACGGACTGCGCCGGTCGACTGATGGACTCGCTCGTAACTAGACATTCGTCTTGTGATTCGCTTAATTTGTTTCGGCGCGGCTACTACATGTCTTTATTACGTGTACGTTTGTACTTTCCTAACGAAACATATTTTTGTTAAGCTCTATTTTCTTTTGGAATTTTGTTAATATAAAACTTTTCCTCAAATTAAATCATATAAGTATATAATATAGTAACACTAATAATCTTTATGTAGAATTATAAATGATTTACAGTAATGATTAATGTTAAAGCGCTCTCTGTTAACTTCACAGTACGCGAGCAGGCATGTACGATACGATACCCGCTGGCATCGATGAAATTATTAATTGCAATTTCAAGTGCCGATTTACCACGCGCTCGGCAGTGAAGAATATATCATGAGCTTAACTTTTTTTTTTAAGTTAAAATGTTAATCGGTTTCTTTCCTGACAAATCCCTAATATTTGAGAGTTCCATTTTTAGAAGTGGGTTGTTAAGGACTAATAAAGAAAAGTAAGAAGAATTTGAAGTAGATAGACAAGGGATAGTAGATTTTTATTTATTACACATATTTGCAGAATTTATTTAGTTAATAAATTCTGTTTTATATAATTAGTGATATTTCATTTTTACAAATCCATACAAACCACATTTTGCACTTATTTTTTTCGTTCGTAAGTTCCGTACCTATATAAAGCCCGCCACATACTAAATACAGAATTTCGTTTCGGAATTCCGAAACGGAACAAACGGGTCGGCTATACATAAGGAATCCCATTTTATCCGCAAAATTCCGTACGAAAAACTACCGTACGAGTGTGACGGGTCTTTGATTTTATATAGAATTCCTAACGCAGCAAGCGTTCGCAATTCCGGATCGAATTTCCGAAACGGAATGTATGTGACGGGCCTTATACTCAAATCGAAGAAGCTTGAAAAAATGTGTAGTTCTTTCTAAACTGTAACGTTATGAATTTTTTTTAAAACATTAAAATACGTCATTATAATACAGTCTTGCTCAATATAGCTTTAAACGTAAATTAATCATGTTGGACATGTGTACTCAGTGTAAACAAACGCCTGACCATTTTATGGTAATGTTTAGAAGCCGAATAAAATAGCAAGCCCATAAAGAAATTACACACACGGGTTCAATTCACAAACATGATATAAAGCGATTTTTCTCAAAATCCTTGGCCTCTAAAAGCCACGTCAAAATCTTTTTTGTTTAACATAACACTATCAATCTAATTACTTTTAAGAGCCACACTGCAGCTATATTATGCTTGCAGCGGAATGGGTCAGTTTGACCGGGATGGACCACACTCTCACAGAATACCAGCCAAAAATAGGAGCTTAATGTTGCTGTGATTCGTAAGATGAATGTACTAGTAGAGCCTTTTTTTGAAAACGAGTTATCTTAGTCCTATTAGTTGACAACGCACCTACAATTTGATTATTAATCGAGCATAAATATATGTGACCAACATCATACAGTATATCCACCATCAGGTAGTCTGTGTGCTCCTTTATCATCCTTATTCTTAAAAAAATATTTTTTAAAAACTAATGTTTGCTCGATCTAATGCTTTTGTATTTTTTTTTACTTTACTTCATTCGGACTAACAACTGCCATGATATAATAGTAACTAGCTAAGATATAGTAAAAGAAAATTGACAGACCGATAATTCACAACATCAATGAAAAATATGGTTTCAGATTAGCCACACATTTCGTTGTAAACGATGTTGTGCGTGTTCGTGCGTAATATAAACGAAAAGTTTATAAAATTAAATCAAATTAATCTCGTACATATATTCCTACAATAATATAAAAAAATAGGTTTTTGATATAGAAATATAAAATGTATACCAATCTCTAAAGAACTATTTTAACGAAGAACTGTACGTCGTTTTCATTCTTTACTAATCCTAATGTCATTGCCGTGTTTACTGAAGCCGTTATTTAATTAAACATTCTTTAATTTAAGCCAGAGATCAATCCTCTCACCCTTTTTAGACTGAAAGGTTCAATTTGCCGAAATATCTTCATGAATTCTGCGATTCCCTCAGACCCTCGAATAAACTGCAATACCAACAACCGTTCTACCGAAAGAGATACAAAATTAAAGACAATTAAAGTAACCCTTTCATTCTTTAAAATGCTATTTATTTTTATAGCACTCTTTAAAGGGATTTACACCATAAAGTTAAATTTAATCCTTTCAATTACATAATAATATCTGTTTCGCTACGATATTACGATCATGTAAAAGACTGGATATAAGAACTCTTTGAAGATATGGTTAAGATAATCAAATTTTCCCGTTACAAGTTTACAAGGTTAGGTGTACTTGAAAGTGAAAGACCCTTTATGTAAATTCCAAATATGCGTACTTAATTCTCGTTATTTTCGAGCTCACACGAACCTTGAGAGTTTTATGTTCTTAATTTTAATCATATCGTCTGAAATACTAATTTCAAGAATGTAATGTGATTAATTTATTAAATATGAAGAAGCTTGTGGTTGCTTAGCTAGCTATGGCGAGAATTATGGCCAGTGTTTCTGTTCGCGATAGGATTCGTAATGAAGATAGATATCCATATAACAGAACAAAACCAAAGCTGAACCGGCGTACCCGACATAGCATTGAAGCTTACCGAAGGGAAGGCAATAGGACGGTTATATAGCTTGAAACGGACAACCAATGGTTAGAAAAGGTTCTCGAGTGGCAGCCTCGTCGCCATCGGTAACTAAGTATAACATGTGTGCGTGTGTGCCTGCGAGCGTGCGTGCGAATGTGCGTGCGTATGTGCGTACGCATATGCGTGCATGCGTGGATGGAGTGAAGACTTAATAAGACATTCAGGAAGTCTATGGATTCAGTTAGTCTGAGATCAAAATCGTGATTTGTACCGTTCTTTGGAGGAAGCCCATGTCCAGCTATGGTCTTGTGAAAAGCTGTAATGATGATGATTATGGATTATGATTTAAAATATTGCTGTTTTGTGATTGCCAGACAAAAGACAATACTGTAGATAGCATTATTTTATATGGTGTTTTATATTTATTTTATAAATTTGAATTTTCAATGATCTTAATGTAGCAAAGGTAATGGAGGACCTACGAAAACATAATATGTTGAAAATTAAACAATTCAGATCCCGTTCAAAATGTTTATATGAATATGCAATTTAATTTAAGAGTTATTTTGAGGGCACTCAAATGATTCAATTTTCTAGTGTTAAAAATATCTAGCTAATATTTTTCCTTATTTCACATAATATTAAAATATTCCAATAACAAATTATTTTGATGTACTTACATGTTTATTACGTACCTTCATATTTTTAGACAGTAAATGGTTTGAAAAGATTCGTATATTCGGAATCGTGTTGTAAATCAACCGTTGAATTTTTTGGGCGTTTCCAATATCTTAGGAAACGGTCACTCAGACAACCTATTACATGTGATGCGCTTTATTTTATACGGAATTATATTATATTGTATTGGCAGCAAGGCGGAAAATGTAATGGCTAAGTAATTGGTATCTAAAGATCATCCAGTAACAATAACTGAAGTTTGTATTATTTTTATACTATATGAATAATTAGTGCAAGGATCAATTATAAACGGTGATGTGTCCTCAAAACTTAAGCATAGAACTCTTCAAAACAACACTGCATTGTTGCCTGTAATGACATATAGATCAAAAAGATAATCCTTGCTGGCCCTATAAGGAAGCTTAAGGTGGAATCGAGCCGTGGATAGAATTTGTAATGAAGATATCTCCGTCAGTTACTCTGGTTCTACTGTTAAAACCAGAGTAGCTGACGTAGCCCAACGGATCAATAAACTGAAGTGGAAATGGGCACTTGTGTTTAAAAAAACGTACAACCAATAGGAAGAAAAGTGTTCGAAAGGGGAGCTTTGTGACATAAACTGATGAACTGGTAAGATATGCGTAAAGTCGATACATTCCATGGGAGTGGCCTATGTTCAGCAATGGATTTGTGAGGGACGATGTATAAATTAGGATCGATATGTTACGGATTAAAATATTATGCACATAGTATGATAGTTATAGTGATAGTATATTAGTGTACACTTGAATACTAACCTTGCCTGCTCGCCAAGTGTCACTTTACCGCATCAAATATTCGAAACGACTATGCCGCAAGGTCTTAACTTGAGGTTTGATGTCTGACTGTTAATTCAGAACCCTACTCCCGCTCATGGGCGATTTCCCAATCCGCTACGGATTCTCAACTTTTATGTGATTAATCGTAACATGCTATTTCGTGCGGCTCGTTTGGCTTGGACGTTCACGATGACGTAAATGTTGATAAAACCTCCCAAACTTGACCTCCTTTCTAGCAAAACTTGTTTGATTTTAAATTGTGACGCAATTAATGCCGCGTCATTTATTGACTATAATATCAACGGCCTTCATTGCCAAGTTTATGCCAAAAAATATATTAAACAAATTGTTTATATTGCTGTCTATTACGAAAAACAATAATTTAGGCTTTGCATCGGACGGACATATTTTTAGCCTTATATTTGTATCATTTCAAAGTGTAGGTTTTTATCTAAATCACAATAGACAAGTGGGTCAAATACGAATAATTGCTTAATTCATTAATAACTGACACACAAATTTTTATTATTTTAGGCATTTTGATTCTTAATTGAGAATAGATGTAAACGTCTATGGGTCACAGCCTCCACTTATCCTCAGCGGGACTGTGTGCTCGTTTGTCACTTTAATTCTGTATAAAAACTGCCTTATTCTCATGATTTTATTTTATAATACTCTTAAGAACATTGATTATTCATGTTCGTTTGTAAAGAATAAGTAATAATATATTAAACGTTTGTATTTTGTGTCTTAAAATAAATAAAAAATAATCTGGATTTCTTTACGAACTCTAAACTAGTGCTTGACTTCAATATCAACTGATGGTAATTGATGAGGGCAATCTTAGGTCAATCTTCACCTTACTCTTGAGGACAACTACATTGTATTAAAACGTAAAGACTGATAAAAGGCAATATTTCAAGATTTTATTGCATGCATCTTAAATGACGAAGGACAAAATTCCCATAATAGCGGTAAATCCCCATCTTATTCCTTTTTAAACCTTTAGTAAATGGACAATTTGACAGCGCTACCGTAACCATTTGCGTCTTTAGGGAGAACAATCGAATGCTAAAAATAAACACGCTTTCTGCTAAATTTTCTAAAAGCGTTTCATTTTTTATTTGCTATTCGATTTAGAAAATTTTTACAGTAAAACTTGCTCAGCGGGAGATTACCCTGACGCCGTATCCCACTATTCATAGCGGCGATATTGCCGTCGCTGGCAACACATTGATCTTAGCCGTGTTCTTAGGATAAAACCGTCCGCCGAGACAACCTTCACCGTGACATAATATACAGTCTCCAGACATTTGAGTCACGTAAAACTTACTGATGCGATATAAAATTGAGCATTTTTATGTCGCAAAAATATTCCTCTACCTATACAGCAATTTTACACGTACACTGAAAGCTTGAAACACGTTATAATGGTAAACTTTATAGGTAAATGAAAAATACTCCAGTTCCCATATAAGAAAAGATTCACTGAGTATTAGTTCTAATGTGAATATCTTAAAATGATTAAAGGATTCGAAGACCGGGTTTTTCAATATGAAATGCAATTTTTTGTAAAATACTCAACTTCCCTTAAGTCGCTTAATATTTTTAACTCTTTAATTTCTTAGTTTGCTTAGTGCGTGTTATACTTATATGTAATGGTAATAAAATCTTTCGAAAAACCTAAATTATACCAAATCCAGTAAATAAATAATTTAATTTCAGAGGATTTAGCCTAACTATAGTAAAAATGATCAATAAACCTCAAATAACGTACGCATCGAAATAAATTAGGCTAAGTACAACTACAGTCATCGCTCAGAGAGATTCTCCCTACTAAATTTAATTGTGATCTGCGTATAATATAAATCAATCCGATTAAATTTAATCCAATTTAAACGATGGATCAACTTTATATCGATACCCGTAGAATCGATTTTCCGATCAATCGGTCTCGGATCGATTTAACTTAAAACTAAACTAAATATGTACCTGTTTTCCAACGAAGTGTAGGAGCGGTAGTTAACGTTATATGTATGCTCTTCGGTAATACGAATATTACGGATGCGCATAATTGAAATCGAAGTACCGTACTTGCATATAAAATGCCATTACGACGTGACCGAATAGCGAACATACATTTTCACTTGAATCACTAGCGGATAAAATTAGATGTCAAATGGAAGTTTAAATTACGGGGTCCTGCTCAAAGCATAAAGCATTTTAACCTAAAATATATTATGATGTATGTTATTTTCGGATTAAAGTATGTAGCTTTTTGTATAAATGAATACCTCTTGTTGCGTGTTTCCTTTACACTATCAATTTTTTGTTTCCGGGAAGTAAAACGACGTTATTCCCCTATATGATATATCTTTTGTTAAACTCTGTTCGCTTTTGTTTTACTATTATATTACATGATTCCGTGTCTGTGAACAACTAATTCAACGTTTATCTTTGTTCCAGGTAACACAACCTTTCATGAACATTAAATGGTCTACGAGTTGTATCCTCATATCGTGAATCCGACATTCTATCACGGAGACACTTGAGATGAAATTTGACCTGCTATACCACTGCTGTCCTAAATTAAAACCCAGTAAGTGGTGTCAAAATATTCCTCATCTTAGAGGTTAAATAATACGCATTGTATTTCTTCACAGATGTATTTTATAGAAAGAAATTAAACACTAAAGCATCTATTTGTAACATTTCAATTTGTAGTCTTTATTATATTCTTATACCGTAAAATAATAGAAAATAAATATCTTTTATTTTTATTTAGTTTAGATATATTTTTGTATAGATACAGCGTGATAGAACTACGCTGCATCTATTTTATGGTCATAGCACGAATAAGTCTACTCGACTGGGGAAGGACCACGTTCTCACCGAATACCAAGGTAAAATAGCAGCCCAACACTGCTGTATTTCGTAGGCATTCTATCTTAGTTTTCTGGGGTGACAACGCATCTGCATTTTAATTCTTAATCAAGGAGACATGTAGATGTCTATGGGCCGCACTTACTATCATGTGGACTGTGTGCTCTTTTGTTACCCTTATTCTATAAAAACTGGATTCTGTCGTCGCATATAATTACAGCGACACTTAGTTTGAACTTGTTGGTCGTGTTTCTATATGATATTATTAGTGTATGCTATGTTGATGATTCGATAAATAGAAAATGAAATAAATGAAAGCAATCGTAAGACGTGGTAGAGCCACGTTACAGGTATATTACGGTTGTAGCATGAATAAGTCGGCTCGACCGGAGAAGGATCACGCTCTCACAGAAGACAAGCGTATAATAGTAGCACGAGAGTAGATACTTTTTACCGGAAACAAAGCATTCCATTTTAATCCTCAGGGGTGACAATTTTTATTTAATTAATTCTTAATTGAGGATAAATGTTGATGTCTATGGGCCACATCATCATGCAATAGGAACTTCTATAATTTTGTCTGTATTTTCTAACTACTGCCCCGCCCGGTATGGCATGGGCAGCATTAAGTATCTCCGGTTAGATGACCCATGGGTTCTTATCTCGTCGATATTAATATCTTGAACTCGCTCGGCTACCACCAGCAATATAGTTACTATACATGAATAGTCTGCGAACAAGGGATGCAAATGCACTAGTGTTTCACTTGCCATATTTCATTATCTCTCTTTGTCATGTATTTTTTAAATACAAAATAAGGGTAACAAACGAGCACACAGTACATCTAGTGACAAGTGGATGCTGTAGTCCATAGACATCTATAGCTGTTACCAAATAATAATAAAAATGCAAATACATTGTCACCCCTGAGGATTTAGATAGAATGTTTTATTTTCAGTTCAAAGGTTGTCCGTTTCTCCACACTTACCATAGAAAATACAGCACCATTAGCTCGTATTATACGCTGGTTTGCTGTGAAAGCGTGAACCTTTCCTGATCGAACCGCCCTATTTCACCAAATTGTCAATCATATTCCACTGTATTGTCACGACCGAATTATTAGTAATTAGGTAGGTGGTCTTTCACATATTATCGTACATAACAATTATTAGAACACGATGCTTTACGATTTATTGCATTAATAAACGTTAGGTGCTTTAGTATATATAGCATTTAGCCTTTGGCCTTCCCTTCCAAGTGACCACGAAACTGCACGTCACGCGATATGTCAACGCCGAGGATTCCTATACTGGCTGAGGCAACAAGGGGAGTGGAGTGCCTTGAAACTGAGGAGATACGAAAGTGAATAAAACGATGATTATAATTAATAAGAACTTGTACTTTGTAACACGAGATGTAGTACGTGTACATATTTTAAAGCTTTCTTTTTGTTATTGCCAGTTAATCATATTAAGTAATAGATAGATATATCATAGTGTCGCCGATTCTTTTAGAATACTTTGGGATGCACATTTCTACCATATAGTATTTCCATTTAACTTCTGTAAGGAGGAATGCTTCTTTTCCAATTTAATCGACAAATGATGATTTTTTTATTGTTATTCTAAGCCGGCGCTTAACTACAATCCCACCTGATGGTAAGCAGTGTTGTAGCTTAAGATGGTAAAGCGCACTGACTTAACAAAAACCTATTCACTCTTGCCTTGAAGACACCCACACCCACACAGCAATCGGATGGAAATACAAACGATGATAGCATTTGTCTAATTTGCAAAAAATATTCATAAATTACATACCTGAAGATTAAGTATCTTCTTGTTAATCAGCCTGCCTTTTGGTAAAAACGAAATAAACATTCCCACGATAGTCTTCTGGTATTATAATTAAAATATGTAAAGATATATCATAATATCATTATTTTTAAACCTTTGACCGAATATTTTATTGTTAAGATTTAGAACTAACTGTATGACAACAAAATATTATTACAATTATATGTATAATACATACTTGTATTGTTTTAGATTTTTTCTGCTTTCTAAATCTAGTAGGGTCGTTCTCTTTTTATAGGTGTAAGGATAACAATTAAGTACGCATTCCACCTGAAGGCATATACGCAATGGCGTGATTCTTTCCCAATCGAGGCGACCTGCATACTTACATTTTACAGGCGCAACGTTGCTTTACCACATAACAATATATCTTTATAAGCCCTTACGTCGTTCGTATATGATGTGAGTGATTTTGAGTGGGTGATGCTGCTGTTGTATTTCATCAGTTCGAAGGAAGCCAAAATCAATACAAATAAGGACTGTGTGGCATTCTATTTAAATTTTAATCGACAAGGCACACTTTTATGTAACTAAGAACACTTTTCGTTTTATAAAAGTGTTAATAACTAATTGTGACGACCTTGTGGCGGCGGTATTAGAGTATCTACTGCCTCACACCTTGCCTTGGGTGTCGTAAGATGTGCAGGAGGGAGATTGAAACAGGGGGTGAGCAGCACCATCTTTAGGCACACGCAATCTTAGGGATATTTTTTTAAGCTGCGGTTGTCAAACCAGCCATCATGCGTGACAACTACGACATCATCCATTCTATGAGACGATCTATGAGGTTGACAACGAAAAACGTATTTAGTAGTGAACTTTGAATAAGTTATAATGATTGGATAAATAATTAGTATTAAATAACCATTACGTGGATTACATAATGATTTCTTATATTTACGCGAACACTAAACATTGATTAAAACTACTTTTACGGATTTTATCGCGTTTTATTTATTTCATTTTTAATACCCGACGTTTCGAGTGCTTTCCAGCACCACCCATGGTCACGGGGGACTAAGGTGACTGACGTACCAATGTCAAAGTTAATCCTTCAGTTTTTAATTATACTCTACTGGTACTACGGGTTAACTTTGACATCGGGACGTCAGTCACCTTAGTCCCTCGTGACTATAGGTGCTGGAAAGCACCCGAAACGTCGGAAATTAAAAATCATTTAAAATTAAACGCGATAAAATCCGTAAAAGTAGTTTTTATCAACATCAACAACAACAACAACAGTCCATATAGCCTCGACAACCGATGGGGGAGAAAAAGTTCTCGAGTGGGAGCCTCGTACCGGAATGCGAAGTGTGGGCTCCCCACTAGATGAGATGAAGATCTTATAAGATATGCAGGAAGTCGACGGATGCTGGTGGCTCAGGACCGTGTTTTGTGGTATTCCTTGGTGGGGACGTATCTTCACCAGTGAAGTTGTGAAGAGCTGTAATGATGATGTTGATGAATAAACGTTACAACGTTACAATTTAAGCTTATTTTGTGAAATAGCAACCTTATCTTTTGAAATAATGCAACCACTATAAAAATCTAAAAATTTTACTTTTAATAAATGTGAAATTGAAGTGAATAAAAGTGAAAACCGCCTAAGCAATAATGTGAAAATTACTTCGTTCTTCATTATTTTGAAGTCGGTTTTTACTTTTTACTTTTTATTAAGTTTAATTTTTAACCCTTTTGTAGAATATTACAATCCTAAGACAACAATTAGATTGTCTCCTTAGTAGTTACAATAAAAATTCAACGCTTATTTTTTTAGCCTTGGTGTGAAATTATTTGTTAAAATTTAAGTCTTAATGGTAAAATGATACTTACTTAAACCTTTAAGGTATAGCCTTTTTGATAAAAAACCCCGTTTCTGAGAAATAGGTAAACATAAAAATATACATAAAAAATATACGTGTCGAATATAGAATCCCTTTTTTGAACTCGGTTAAAAATAGCTCTTACTGTTATGTACAATATAGAACGCTTTAGCATTTTAGCAATAGAAAATATTAGAGATAATTCTCATAGCAAAATTCTTTTCCCTAAGCGCACTAAGATTTTTTCCAAAGAATTAATAGTTTTTTGTGTGTTCTTTAGGAATATAGCAACACCCCGTAAGTCTCATAAATCTTATTGAATTTCTTTTACCGTTGTTTAAGTTTTATAAACCCGTTTTTTATCACAGATAACTCAGTATCGCAAATATTTCCTCGACCGCATACACATCAATGTCTAAATCACCACCAAATCTAGCCTACAGATATATATCACTTAGTAATATTGTCCTCGAAATCGAATTTCGAACATCCGCCAAGGATGACAATCGCTCTGGACACCTTACGACAGGAGTGTCCGAATAAATGGTTGAAAAGTTAAATACATTGTTTTACCAGATAATCAAGTCGCGGTACGTTTCATAGCTGAAAAAATTAAGATTTCGACACGTAGTGGGCATAAAATTTTACATGAACGCTTTCGTATGGAAAAAGTATCAGCGCGGTGGGTAACCAGAATGCTTATTGATGCATAGAAACAAACCAGACTAAGCGAACAACTTCCTAAGAAATTCAAGGCAAATCTTGCAGCCTGCTCTTTTTTCTGGTATAGTCAAGGGGAAGTAATAATTGAATATCTTGATCATGGAGCTACTGTTATGGGCATTTTATATACATTAAAAAAATTGCTCAAAGAAATCTGCAAGAAACGGCAAAGCAAACTCGTTAAGATTGTTTTATTTCACCAAGATAACGCCCCGTTTCACAAGTCGATGCGTTGGTTGCAATTCTAGAGCTGCTGGTCTTGAAATACTTGACTTGATTGCTGCTACTTTTTATTGAACATCCCTAGTAATGTTATTTTTTGGTATTAGGTATTCTCAATACAAAACGTTTTTCTAACTCCACTCTTATTTAATAAGTTATTTGCTTTCTATACTAACTCGAGCTTGCAGGTTTCTTTGTTACTAATGTGATGATACGTATGTCTTGTGTATCATAGACTTGTGACAGGGAATAATAATGTAATGTTTTTTATTGAATTTTTTATAGACCAAAACTATTGACATCAAAAATACATATCGTGTAGTGGTAGTGCAAATATATCCACTGTCACACAATTTTCATAGGGCACCGGAACTCTAGGAGTCAACATCTTTACGACTTTATGGAGAAGAAGGAACTCTGTTAAACTCTTTCTTACAGAAGCTGTCTCATAGAAAGTGAACCTTATCTAGCCCGGCCGCTTCGACGAAAAATGAGATTGACATCATTATGACAATGAAACGGTAACTATTCAGTAATCACCGAATATTGAAAAGCACAACACCGAACCTTTTGAATTTTGGCCTGTACGCTCACGTGCTAAGGCCTCGAAACTTTCAGCTCGAATTGCAGAATCGTTTTTAATGCCTAGAGCATTGCAATAAAGTGAACATCATAAATGACAAGCTCGTTAAAAACTTCAAGCGGTTGGGGCAAAGTTCTACCAGAAAAACGCAAAAGCTCTCCGACCACTCTCTTAATCTCGTTACCGATGCTTAGCAATGGACTTGATCACAAGTATCATCATCATCATCTTCATCATTAAGATGTAATAATGATAGAATAATGATGAAAATGATGATCCTATAAAAATACAAATGCTGTGATTTCAACATTTTGAATTTATTAAAAACTTGTTGATTAACCGTCAGACGATTGTGGTAGATTAATATTTCGCACAAATCCAAGTTCGGTCGCCTTTAACGCACGATTCGGAAACTCGAACTTGGACTAACTGATTACGTCCATTCTCAAACTTATGAATTCTATAGGCCAGCGGCGAGGCTGACTCACAAGGTTTTCTTCTACATTATGTTAAAAATATTTTGTAGGTCGTATGTTCGTTTAAAGAAATTACAGTTATGAAGTAGAATTTATACGCTTACGAAATCCAAAAGAACATTGCATTATCGATTATTTTTATGTTTATTTCTTTATTACCTAATTTCCCAATTTTGCCGTTTCCTAAAAACCCATAAATAATTCTCAATTTTAAATCCCTTACATTTTTTAAATGATAATACGACTGTACAATAATATATTAAAGTTATTCAAAGTTAAGTAATTCAGTAACAACTGTTTATATATGAAGGTTTAATATATATTATGTTCTCCCCCAAACACTGTGAATGGGATTACTGGCCAAACACTAAACTACGTAACTAACATGTTATTGATGTGCAGGTTGTGGCGAGCACCGGGATCTACATATGTAATGGTCATAGATAAATTTAACAATGTATTACCCTAACACCGGTTAAATCATTTGTATATAGATAATATTTACGATGTCGTGCTTTTGGTTATGATTATGAATACAAAATATAATTGTAAAATGACTGGCACAGAAGTAAATTACCAACGTAAATCATTTGCTCCTGCTTCTAGTGTTACAAAAGTTTATGTTACGGAACTTAGAAAAATGTTATGATATTTATAGCCGACGTGAAGCACCGACGCTTCGGGAAGTCTGCAGTCTGAACATGTTCAAGATCGTCCCCACCATTACATCATATTTGATAAACCACAAATATTCGTTAAAGAACACCGATTCCTACCAAGGATGATACACGAGGTTATTGAAATTAAAAAACATCCTAATTTCAATAGAAAAGATGTATGGGTGCTGGCCATCTGCTTGGGATCCTATAAATAACAAAATTGAACTCAAACCCAAGCATACCACTGCAAGACTTCAAGATACTGTAAGCTCGTTCTGCGTAGATCGGAACGAAAATTATTATTAAAATAACTCGGCTATTTATGACACTGGGACGTTAAACATCTCAGTCCCTTCCGTGATCATGGGTGCTGTAAAGCACTACAGAATTAAAAAAATAAGTTAAAATAAGTAAATTAAACGCGATAGACTCCGTACATATAGTTTTATTCAATTAGATAAATGTTATTGTAATTGCGAACGTTTGCCGTCGACAGTAAACTTTGACAAGCAGAAGATCATTCTCTACGTCTGAAGTGCAAATATTCGGAGCGTGTATACGAGCTCGGTAAGGGGGCAACAAGTCTTTACGACCTTTAAACGCTCACCACCGTACACCTTGTAACGGGAAAGTGGCATTAAAAGCACGGAGATTGGAAAGGCGATTTCGAGAATATGGCGATGACTGCGACACCTGTCGCGGTACCGCTGAATAACGGCCTTCCGATGCAACTGCGTCACGAATGCATCGAGAGAAAAACACATAACGGTGTTGCTACTACGCTCGCTCTAATAAACAGCTCTGAACACATACGCCGGCCGTGATTACTTATGTGCCTTCCTACCATTCATCCTAAACCAGCGCTGCTTTCGCTAGAAAAATACACTATAAGTGAGTTAATCTCACAAAGAGAACATTAGTTCGCGGTACTGACGTTATTAATCTTTAAGGCGCGCCCGGGCAGTCTAGATTGTGATATAGTTCATTTCTTCTGTCATATCTCGGCCGTAGCTTCGTTAGTTGATTTTATTTATTATCCTTAGCAATTATTTTAAGATTATTTAACATTTGAGATTTTCTGGTTTTTTTTTGTGGGAAACGTGATAATATTTTATTACAAAAATTTGATATCGTACTGGTTGTATTTCGCGTATAAACTGGATTAATCAATATCTGCGTTTACTTTTCTTTAATTTGGTTTTGTATATGCAATATTTAACTATTCATTTAATTTAAACACGTTTTCTTTTGCTTGATTTATCATACTTAAATACTATATAAATAGATGTGTACTAGAGCGAAGTTCTAAACTGTTGGAAGATAGAATATCGTAATTAATTCAACTGAATGCCTATCAAACGTTTGCGTGCGGTATAATGTCTTTAATAATGCGACTCTTTTCGACCAATGAAACAAGCAAGCTTACTTCTTTTTATGTACATTTTATAGATGTCGAAGAAGTTACTAAGCAATATTAAAACGTAGGAATATAATAAATGATCGACTATAATGCAAAGTCAGGAATCTTAATTTTGTTTATGTTACATTTTATACATGCTGAAGACAGTAGGCAATAATAAGAAAAGGAGGCGGTCCATTTCAGGCCCAGTCTATGTACACTGTACCGTAAAAAAGCAAAAAATCAGGGATTGTATTAAAAATAAAATTAGAAAACAAATCAAACTAAATTACTTGCTGAAAATAAAAATTAAATTCAAATGTAATCAATAATGTTCGTAGTGTCATATTTTTTTGTTTATTCCGAGCTTGTTCACAGTGTACTTTTTCTATACCTGAAAAGCTTGGTTGTGTAGTGGTGAAGTCGTGCGTTTATTGAGCATCTTTAGGATTTCTTTGGCGATTTTTTTTTTGGCTCTGGATCCGTTACTACTTGTTTGAATAGGCTTTTGTTTTATGGACTTCATGATTTACGTGAGATTTTAATTTCGTTGATA
>DWHP01000050.1:0-27201 GCA_018247895.1 Parnassius honrathi
GTGACAAACGAGCACACAGTCCACCTGATGGTAAGTGGTTGCAGTGGCCCATAGATATCTACATATATCCTCGATTACGAATCAAAATTCAGATGCGTTGTCACCCGTGAGGACTAAGATGGAATGCTTCGTTTCCAATAAAAAGGGTCTCCGGTTCTCTACACTCACCATACGAAACACAGCAGCATCAAGCTGCAGTTTTACGCTGGTATTCTGTGAAAGCGTGGTCCATCCCCGGTCGAGCCGACCCATCCGTGCTACAACTATACTTCTAATATAACTGCAACATGGCTCTACCACGTATAATACACGGGCATCCCAGGTTCAATTCCCGCCGCCATAAATAAAAAAGAAATTAAGGCTCTTGTTAACCTGCTTATTTGAGAAACATTTTTTTAAACACATTACAGTTCATCAATGACATACTGTTCCACAGCTGGGCATAGGCTTCTCTAAATACTGCGTCATTGACGATATTTGCCACAGTTGCCACGCTTGGCAGGCAGGTTAGAAAGCTCAGTTTTTAATTGCTTGAGTTGTTATCAGGAAGATGCTACGCGAATTGAGCTAGTGAATATTCTTACACCTCCACTACGCTGTTTTAAGAAGAGATTAAATTTCAAAAACTTCCAACGGATACACAACCATCCGAAAATATTTGAGTCATTAATATTTAAATAAAAATAAAAATTAGCTTCCAGACTAACTGCAAAATTATGATTTGGTAATTTATGGATTTAGTTGAGATCATTCCTACATATTAGGATCAATAAAATTTAAACAGACGTTGAGAAAAAAATATAAGTTATAACTCCCTACATCAATACTACATCAATACATGTTACTGCAAGACAAATATAATGATAATTAAGTAAGGCACGCGATAAAGCATCAAACAAAAGCGTAAGTAATGTGTATTGTATAACATAAAGCAGTAAAGCTTACTTATGAACGGGGTAATGGAGAGGGTTTGCTTGCGAACCAGTGTTGCTAGCTGAAATTGTTTTCCCACTTTATAGGGTCACATTATTTTCAATATAAAACAATTTTGTCCTAAAAGGCGATAATCAACCGACGACGGGCAGCGGCGTTTAAGGTGGGTCTAGTATTCATCGTTTGATTTTACGGACTGATAATGAAGGAGAAGTATTTAAATACATACAAGACATTTAAGTACCTACTTTTGACTTATACTGCATTAACAGAATTTTTTTTATTGTTAAAATGAAGTAGAGAACAGAAGAGAATACTATGTTATTTAATCGTGATAAAAGTAAGAAAGTATACAAATTGTACCTGTTTGCACATAATTAATTGATCAAAGTAACTTACTTGTAAGTGACGTTTAATCAAAAAAATATATGAAATTGACGCCACCTGTGTTTGTATACTATGTAGTCATAATTAACTACGTAGTATATATTATGATATACAGCGGTAATTATGTGCACGCAAATCGGTTAAACCGGTTACACTGTGGAGGGGAATCTGAGAGTTTATTGATCTGTGTTAGGGGCATACGAGCGTCATCCGAGTCGTGAAACAAACATGTAAAATTATATACATGAACATTGAACTTTCTTTTATGTATATACATTACAGTTTTAATTAGTGACAAAAAAATTCCCGATTTTAAACTAGTGTTGGTAATTTCGCGGTTGTGATACTGACCACCCGGCGCACCGTCGGAGCTCGGAGTGGACCGCAGGCGCAGTGTGTGTCGGTTCCCCGTAATGTCTGTTCGTCGCGTGCACACCGCGCTAGCGCTGCTCGCGTTAGCGACCGCCGCACACGCTATTATTGACGATGCACTCGACGTAATCCGTCTGGGCAAAGAAATCGGCGAGGAAGTGCTTAACTCCTGGGATCTTATAGGAAAACCATTCAATGTGTCCGGCGGCGTCGATCTACCTCTCATCAGAAGGCGCGAACGAGAAGTTTTGGCCCGATTGGCACAGGTGACGAGAAGTATTGAAAGACTCGAACTTAGAATACAGAAGATGGGGTCGATGGCAAGGCTGCTAGCAAAAGCGGGAGGACGAGGCGCTAGATTAGAGTTGCGGTTGCATGAGATGGCGGATCTCCTGAGCCGGGTGGCATCAGCCAACAGAAAGATGCGAGAATACGTGAGATTGCAACAGGAGTTGGAGAGGGCAACACTGGAAGATTTCGCGGAGTGGTGTGTGTCGCACGACTCGGGCGCACTGCCCAGCCTTCTTGAACGTGTTCACTCCTTGATATCGCCTCCGCATAAACATTTGTTGGGAAGAAGTATTCTGCAGCTAGTGTTGGATGATTTGGAGGTTTGTATAGCCACGTTAGCAAATAGCGAATAGAGGGTAAAGTAGAAAAAATTGTTTTGTTATGTTTATAATACGGTTATTTCTCATCACATTAATGATCACGGTTTATTTACATCGTAGGTAGGGTTTATCAATACTGAATTATTAAGAACGTAGGTTACAAAACTAGAAACAATTTCTCTAAAGCAACGCATGGACTTGGAAGTATTTTGCTTTGATTTACTTTCAAAAATGGGGTTATCTACACCTATGTTTTACCGTCACGATATACCTACAAAAACTTGTGAATTAAAATGGAAGAAGACAAGATCGATTGCAACGTTTTATAAACCATTCAAAGAAAGGAACGAAGGTAATTAGCTCTGCTATTGTCTTATTAAGTTGTTCCCTTTCAGTTAAATCGACAATACCATTTCCTACGGTCAATATTTAAATATTGGCATCATTTGCCGTTACGTACACTACCTACAGAGATAAAAGTTAGTAAAGTTACAGTCTATATACGTCCCACTGCTGAGCACAGGCCTCTTCTCATTTCTGAGAGGGTTTTAGGGCAAGGAAGTGTCCGCCACGCTGCCCCAATGCGAGTTGGCGAACTTTACATGTCTTCGAAATATTTTTTTATTACTCGCGTTCTACAGAGATAATGACTGATAAAATATATGCTTTGTTGCAAGGTTAAAAATGGTTAAACTAAGCTTGCTTAATATAGACACTAATTAAAACGCCATTTAATTGTCGAATATGATGACGATTATTATGACGAGATTATTTAAGTACCTACGGTTACATTTTTCTTACTTCTTTCTTTTTATAAGTTGTAAGTGGTGATGAGTTCGTGGATGTTACATCGCACTGTCTTGATAGAAGCGTATTCATTCTTGTACTCAAGACGATCAGATTGTGATCGGACGAAAAGACAGACGCTAGACGCCGGTAGATCACTTCACTCCTTTTGTTGTGCGCATTGCGAAAAAGAACCGTTTTAAATGCACGTTATAACTAATATCGACATTTTCTGTCATTAACATCAATATACTTTGTCTCAGACAAAATCGGATACATTACATTATGTTATGGATACCTTCTTTTCGCATACCCAATTTACGTTGGGAAGATAAAAAATGAAGTACTACGTGGAATGCTACGTGAGAAACACGAATTGTTATAGTTGGTACAGTTATGATTAAAGTTCTTTATAACATTTCCTCTGTATGTGAAATGTTTAGTTTATTGGTATGTTTTTATTAAAAAGAAATATCATCGGGCCCTCACTCGGCCGTTATTTTTGATTTCCGTCGGGATCCGTTTGTAAACACTACATACCGGCGTCGCGTGTCGCGCGCGTTGTTAGGCTCCACAAACAAGGATGTTTGTTTACGTGGTAGTGTCACAACAACCAATTAATTTGTAGGTTTTCAATTACACGCCATGAATAATTGTTCAAGGAATGCGTTCGCTTTTAAGGTTCAAAAAATTAATTTAAGTTACAGTCCAAATTATTAATCTCACTGCTGAACACAATTTCTCGTTTCTAAGAGAATAGGGGGATTTCGAAAATATAATTGTGCATACAAAATGTTTGTAGTTTCAATATTTGAAAATATAATTACGGTTTATTTTTGGAAATTTTACGGATATTTTGTTTTCATTTTAATGACTTTAGTACATGTGATTTTACGCAAGTGCTGGAGTCATGATTTTCTGACCACTTATTATTAGGTGGAATGTGTGTTCGTTTGTACCCTTCTCCTATAAAAAAAGCTCAAAGTAGCAAGTAGTATGTCGTCTAAACAGTTACAATAAATACTTCTTCCCAAATTTTTATAATCTTAGATGTGGGATTTGTTCTTTTAACTAAAATGAAGTCACACTGAAGGAATAGCCTATTTATTACAAGAATCATCATTTAAACTGATACAGCCGTTTCCGAGAAATTGGTGAACATACATGAAAAAACATACGCGTCGAATATAGAACCCCCTCCTACAGAGCATCGAACACTCATACGGGCTTGAATTTGCAGTCAAAAATATAAAAATGATTTTTATTTATATTAACTTTTAAACAATGTTAGTTAGCCCTTTGGTTGTCAAATTATTAGATTTGTTTATTTTATTCGTAATTGGCGCCTTTAAAGAATTAAGAAAACTAACAACTAAACCAACTACCTCTATCGTGCAATACAACACTAATAACGGTACACCTATATAAATAATTATCCAACGAACCTGAGAACTTTTTGATCTTGATACCTACATATAAAATAAATAACCGTGTGCGCATGGAGGCATAAGTATAAATTTATTAGTGATGTTCAGAAAAGCTATGTGAGGATATCGTGTCGATACTTCATCGGATCCTTTGATATGGCCCATTAGATAGTCGTAACTTGTAACATAATATAAATAATATGGCCCACGACACTCAGCCGCGTACCATTAGTTTCCAAAGAAATATTGCAGGTAAAATTTCACGAAACGCGGCTTGACGTTTTTCTATTTTTACCGTTAGCTTAGAGATTATAGACGAAGATTTAACATTTTAACGTTCTGTGAATAAAGTATATCTTTCACGGATTGTTTGAAGTGGTTCGCCACGTTCAGCGTTTATTTTTTATAAAACTGAAGGGTTAAGCGAACTTACTGATCACCTGATGGTAAGTGGATGTGCCGTCTATGGAAACCTGCAGAAAATTTCAAATAAAGAAGGCTCACTTTTAAGGACTGCGATGGAATGAATGCCTTACAACCAGGAATTGTATAAACTCTCTATACCCTTCAGAGTGAAACAGCAGTACAGGTATTGCTGTTTGGCTTCGGCAATAGGTAAGATGGTAGGTAGTACGTACTCAGACTGACTCCTGGTCACAAAGGATGCGTACATTTTATTCACAGGTTAAAATGATTTATTGGTGTTTGATTCTAACGTCAGTTTTAACGCATTAACTGTACACATTTTACGTAGTAGAGCCAGGCTGTAACTGTATTACAGCTGTAGCACGAATGGGTCGGCTCGACCGGGTCAGGACCACGCTGTCACAGAATACCAGCGTAAAATAGCAGCGTAATGCTGCTGCGTTTCGTATGCTAAGTGTAGAGAACCGGATAATATTTTTACTGGGAACGAGGCACTCCACCTAGTACTACAGGGGTGACAACGCATTTACATTTTGATTCTTGAGGATAAATGTGGATGTCTATGGGCCATAGAATTAACTTACCATCACGAGCACTGTGTGCTCGTTTCTCACCCTTATTTTATTTATACAAACAACACACTGTACTGGGAGCATTTCAATCCACTGGCGGACATAAGGATTTTCAGCAAGCGCACGTATTACGCGGTATTGAGCGCAGACATCCCAACATCAATCTGTGTACTCCCCCACTCACTTAGGTCCTAATCGTTGTCGTTATGCCGTTCTTTCAGTACAGACATGCAACAGCATCGAAGATGCTGTTGCAGCAAGTAGCAGCTGTTGCTGTTGGTTTGAGTACTTTATTTATTTTACTTAAATACTTTTATTTACCTACGTTACGTTAATATGTTTATTTATTTAAATACTTTCGACAGTATTTTCTAAAGTACCCTGATTTAGTAGTATTTATTGGCAGTTTCGGATTTGATTGAAGAGAGCACGGAGTTCAGAGGTGGAACTTAAAAATGTTTGAGTTACACCTCTGTACTGCGTGCTCTCTTCTATACGATACGGGCGTCTTGTCGTTAGCCCCGAACAATTATTTTTATCGGAATGACTTTTGGGAACTGCAATATCGGACACATCATGTTGCATCCGTTCGACATTAATTCAGATTAAATTTCAACAAATACAATCACTTCTCACTGCGGTAACGGATAACGTTACAAGTAGTTGATGTATAAAGATACGTCTATCTATCAATATAAGTGAAATAACACTGACTCAATCACTTGATCTTGTTAACTTTACGTCCGATTGACCAGAAATTTGGCATATATATTCTTTTCCCAAAGTAGACAACCACTAAAGAAGGAGGTTGGAAATTTCGAACCCTGAAGAGGTGAAACAGGGTGTCACAGCTTGAACATATACGTATATGAGTCACGTTACGGATTAGCTCGATGCTACGGCCACACTGGTTACACCGGTTTTATTAACGGTTTAATTTTGCGACCATTCTGACTCATTGTTAGGTTTTTAAAGCTTTAGGCATGATATGAAATAAAATAGGTATGAAATTAAATTAGGGAGCCCATTAGTCTCCTGCTAAACATACGCCCTAACCTTACCTTATGATTGCCTCATTTGGCATAGTTGCCACGCTTGGCTGACGGATTGTAAACCGCAGTTTTTATATTTATTAGTCGTTATTAGAAAGACGCTGCTCCCTTTATCCTGATTTGTTTCTCTCCATCACTTATTAGGACACCCACAAGACGATATGATTGATATTTTTACACCGCCACTAGCCACTTCACGGTAAAATGATAAGTTCTTCAGCGTAACGTATCAACATTTTGTTTGTTAAAGGTTTTCTTTTTAATTTACTACCGTTTCGAAATGAGCATAAATAATACATAGTGTATATAGATTATTCAAATATAGAAATTAAGTTCTTCTGACCGAAGAAGAACCAATGAAAGATTTCACCAGATATCCTCTTTCATCATTTATCATTACTAATTTCTCCTTACCAAATTAAAAACTTATGAGGATTTTGCTTTTATAAGAATTTTTATTTGGTAAAGAGGATACTCTCCGTTCTCTTTATAGGCCTAAATAATAAAATTTTATATATTATTTTAGCCACCTCAATCAAGTTTTACCAGAAATATACAGTACAACTTAACGTTCCATTAATAGCTTTTGGCTAGCAAGTCTGTCCGATTGTCAGATCTATCCACAGGCTGGGCTAAGGATTTTGACACAAACGTATGTATGCAACTGGCATTCGAATCCAGGACACAACGCAATTTGTCACACTAAGCCTTCTTGCTGCCGTTGATCAGTTTTGTACCGTCTAACCGTGAAAAGGGGTAACCTTGACGGCCGGTCAGCCGTCAAATGACAACGTCCATTCAATTCACGTAAAGTGTGGGTGTGGCGCGTACTTCCTAGGTAACGATATTATATCACTCAGACCTACAATCGACACGAAGCGTTCGGGAATGGTATCGAGCACGTCATAGTTCATTTTCAAAAAGATAAGCTAAAAAGTAACCACATTACCACTAAATTTGCGTCACATTTTTTTAAAATTTGTTTTATATCTACCCACCCTTATTTCAATATTTCACTCAGGATTGTCTGGTAAAAAATACCATAAAGCAATATAAGATAATATAAACGAAACTTACAAAACGTTGAATTTAAATCTAAGCCTAAACAAACTAAGGGTATGTTTCGATGTACATTGTGACCACTGTAAGATGTGAGGTCCATTCATACACAACGTGAAGCGGTTCCTTCTTTTTAGTTTGCTATAAGTACTGGATACCGTTTAAAACAGAACGCAGTTCAGTATACTGTTATCTCCATTTTTTGACACTGTTTTCAAATGAAAATATTTATCATGTACACGTTTTCTATTTAACGATAAAAATTATTGTGAAAAAATTATAGTGATCAAAGTACTTCGAAAGCGCCAGTACGCACAGTACAAAAATGGCGGCGATCTATGACGTCATATATTTCCCTATGGTACTCTGCGGCAGTTTACTACCAGTCCATAACGGAACTAATTTTTCACCAATGAGAGCATCGAGCAGTGCTCGAAGTGTATATCGGAACACGACAATAGATTTTAGTTTTACGGTAGTGATGGGTTTTAAACCTTAAAAAAACTGTTAACTTTCGGTTTGTTACAAAATTTTATGACATTTAAAACATTTTGTTTAAATCATGCCTCATGACTTGTATAGTCACAAGAATGACAAAAGATAAGGTGTGATTACAAACAATAATGTTTGTAGCAAAGGCAAGTTATAAATGAATGGGTGACAACGCATCTGTATTTTGATTCACACACCACACACAGCATTTACTTTCCATCAGGTGAACAGTGTACTCATCTGTCACTCTTATTTTATAAGAAATGGAATAATCTGAACCATAATTTATATACCAAAATTAAATCATATAAAACGTTGACAGAGAAATGGACACTAGAGACTAAAATTGTTTACAGGAATATTTCTCTGGTATATAATATCTTACAATATCGGACCCCCATGGGTTAATAAAACATTAAATGTGAGCGCAAACTTGGCGACAGTATCGCACAAAGAGTGGCCTATCAATCAGGTTGCTTGACCCCGGTTCATGTCCGGTGACTCACGTTCATTGTGTTGGCGTTTTTACTGCTTACAATGTGATACTTGAAAACAAACGAGCCACAAATACGCAACTCGAGATAATCCAATTTTAATATTGCTGTTGTTTTGTTAATCAAGTAAGTATATTATAATACTTTGATAAAAAAAAGACTGATCCCAAAGCTACTTTACTCTCATCTATGATATGTGCAGGGTTTAGAAATTTTTATATTAAATTTACCTGCCTACAACTACTTGATATCGAGCTAGTTCTGAGTATTTCAGGTCAGAATCAAAACCGAATACCCGATTTTCACTCTAATTCGCAAGTTAACCAAAATTCGAACCCGGAACCACGTAATCAGCTGCCGCGCTTACGACTATTAGACGAAGGTGGTAGTCAAATGGTCGAAAGTCCTTTGTCGGAAACCGCACTGCTATGTTTCATTTACTCAAAGATAAGAAACTCCTTTAAAATCAGAATGAAGGTGCAAACCGAAAACGATTCTTAAGATTCTTAACGATTAATATTAACGATTATAATATCCAAATCAAAATCCATTATCATTTCGACTGTACTTTCTGACTGTGCTTTAGGAAGTAACAGGATATCTCCGAGACTCCGAAGTTCGATAACCGATTTAGTCGATTTTTATTCGATCACTAACGATACCCAATTGTTTTAGGCCCATATACATTTATGATGTATATTATATGTTCTCGAGCGGCAGCCATGTGCTGGCAAGAGTAGTAGGGTGACCCCTTATTAGATGAACTGACGAACTGATGTAACACGCAGGCCATGGAGTATAGAAGTAAGGAGGACAATCTCCCATAGGAGAATGGTTGAAAATGGTTCCTTCTGTAAGCAGTTAATAACATTTCAAAATCTCTCCACAACAGCGCTCGAGTAGCTACAGAGTGTGATAAATCGCCGTAAAATACGTTCGAGTGATTTTGAAAATAAAAATTTTGGAAGCAATAAAAAAATTATTGTAATAAGAATTATGGTGAAAGTAGTGCAATAAAAACTATAAAAAGTACTTTAAAATTTAGACTGTAGTTATAGTGGCGCCACATATTTAGCGCTTTCCTACGGACACTCTTTTTACAGAGTCTGTACTCCTTAGTCCCTACTTCTACACTCCATAATGCAGGCAGTCGACGGATGTATGTATGTAGGCTTGTGTTCAGCAGTGGACTTATGATTGGTTGTAGAGATATACATATCTAATTATTATCCAAGTTAAACATTTTCAGGCTATGAGAAACCTCTGTCAAATAGTAAGGAAGTGCATTTGTTGTTCGTGTAACGCTTTTTGCGTTACCACGAAATGTTAGCAACTGTACTATATTAGATATCATTTTAGAAAATGCTTTCCACAGCTCTCTCTACAAACAAGAGACGCGTCAGGTGATAAAAGGCGTTCGTGATAATATTATTTTATAAAATTTAAATGACAGATGAACCCATAGTAATAAAGTTGGTAAGAATTATTACGCCCATATCCACCATTTTGTTTGAATGTATATTGGTATACAATAAAGGATATATAGATTGAATCATTCGCTTTTCCCACGGAGGCGATAATAGGCGGGAATAAATGTTCGCATTCAGTGCAATAAGCAAGATATGGGTCATTGAGGTGCAATAGCGTTTTTGCGAACGATTGGTGCGAAGCGCTCCGTGATTATTTACTATGCAACGGGTAAATAACTTATGGCATATATACTGTTAATCTTCATTGTAGATAAGTTTTATAAAAACCTGTTTTAGAACAATTTTTAGGACATTTAATAACTTGTTCCCCGCGGGAATCGAAGCCCACACGATATCAAGATGTCATTTAATTTACTTAATTCCAACATGTTAAATATACACAAAATTCTAAGCCTAAAATTGATTCATTAATTCCAAACTATCAAGAGCCCACAGCTAAACGTCCACAGATTGCACTCACAGGGTGGATATTTGTCGTAGTTTCCACGGTTAGCATGCGGAATCGCAAACGCGGTTAATATTTTGAGTTGTTACGGGGAAGATGCTTCTTCAGTTTCCTCTGTGGCGAGGTAGTGGATCCCCTTACGCTCACGCGGCCGCTCCTCGACGCACTAGCTGCAGCTGTACGTTACATACCTTTTAGATGTCACTTATCAATTTTGGTAAAGACCGATCAACACTGCACAATACTGGTAAAAACAATTAGGTCATAATTTGTTAAGCTAATAATTCTAATTCTGATTTCACAAAGTATGACAATAGGTTTTTTTTCCCGTCGATTTTGTGTTCGTAAGCGCGTATTCTGATCATTTTTTCATCAAGTTCGAATCCGGGTCGCATTAAATTTAATACTGGGGATTTTCTATAAAGAAATCTTTACATAAACACAAAACTTATAAGTTCCAGACCAACATAAGACAACGATTTTCAAATAGGAATTTAGCTCAATTTAAAATTTCGATACGGGATTAACAAAGATAATTGGTACATGCAAATTTTCGAATGATTTATTTAGGTCAAGAGTAAATCATACGACAGCGTACTTCACGTTGTCGTGCGTGATAAGAACATAACGTGAGCTAATAGGGAAGTCAATGAATTTCATATATTATTATTTATTTATTATGCGATAGAATAAATAACATTTCGTTTCGTTTTTTGTTGGGCCGAATAATTTAATTCAAAGACGAAGTCTACACTTCCTAATATTAAAATTTCGTTAGGTTTTACATGTTTAAACACGTGTATCATTAGGAAGAATTCTCCCTAATGATAATGATAAAAGCGTATTTATTAAAATTAGAATTTAATGACAATACAAAATAGCGGTTATTATTTTTTTGTACCTATTTAAAAATGAAATGATATTATTTTACTCTGTATGGGGCCTCAGCAGAAATATCACAATATTTAGTAGTCTAATAGTCTTAGACAATATAAGTCTAAAGGCGTACTTTTCTGCAAATAAACAATAATCCAAAAAAGTTTTGATTGATAGCCGAAAGGAGACTTTAAGTTTAATTATACTTCAAAATTTATCGTCTACAATAATTCGAGCAAAATTAATCTAACTAAATTACAAGAACTAAAATTTTTAACTATGATATTCAATACTAAGTGACGAAATAATGGGCAAAGTACAAAGATTGTTTCTCCTACGCCGTTTTGACCACATAATTACATTATGTACTACAAGGTATGTTCGAAAGTCAAAGCATTAGTTATTTTACGAATAAAATAAAATATTCAGCAAAATAATCCAAATATAATTATTATCCATACATATATACATTCGTATATAAATTACTTTAAGGTACGTCAGTTTGTGTGGAGTAATATGATTTCCTTAATGACCAATAATATATCTACATAAACATATTTTCACAGTCCATTCGCCATCATTTCCTTTTATTCACACGTTCGAATCAGCGAAATTATATAGAAGCCCTTTCACGTTGCTTTTGCGTAAACCATCCCCACCGTATCGCAGACAGATATTTAGCATTAGCGGTCGACTACCCCGCCCCCAGCCCTCGCTGTCGATATAAGAGTTGAAAACAATCGATTTCACTCCAAATAATGTGAAGGCTAAAATGATGCATTTTACTTTAAAACTAGCGTTGATGTAGATCAGAGCTTACTTTATTCTTGCTACCCTGGTAGTATTTGAGCGTGTGAAAATATTGCACAATTATGAATATAATTTATAGATGTGCCTGTTGTAAAAGTTGTGTATTTCTTAACAAAAACACATTATTGTTGCGTAGTGCGGACCGAAACAGTATTCATTACCCCATGTCAATGCGGAGTATGGTAAAAGATGGTTTTGGGAAATGACGAAGAACTTTGATCTGCCAAAGTTTCGACGATGGATCGCATAATCGTATTCGCTACAATTATATACGTCATTTTCTTCCTACAGTAACTAAAGTTACGCTCGCTCAGTCTCTACTCGTGCCTATCCTTGATATGCTGATATTTGCTATCTCAATTACGGAGGAGCAGCTTGATAAGCTAAGCGCATTCAAAATCTATGCATTAAATTTATATTTGGACTTCGCAAATATGATCACATCCATTTGAGATGTTTGCATGAATTTTGCAAACATCTCAAATGGATCCCGATCCGCCTTCGCAGGAATGCTCATATTCTATCCGCCTTGTATGGCGTGCTGTTTAATCCTTTCACTCCTCATTATTTAAAAGACAGTTTTCAGTATCTATCCCTTACCCATAATCAGTTCCTTTAGTCTAGGGTGCAGTGCAAAGGTTAAGAAACTCTTGAATAAAACTACATTTACGGACTTTATCGCGTATAATTACTACTTTGACTTATTTTTAAATTCCCGACGTTTCGGGTTCTTTAAAGCACCCATGGTCTCGGAAGGGACCGAGATGTTTGACGTCCCAATGTCAGAGTTAGCCCGGCTAACTCCAGTTTTTTAATATTAATTTTCAGTCTAATCTACGCAGAAGGAGCTTACAGTAAGTACCTTGAAATCTTGCAGTGGTATGCTTGGGTTGGAAATGATATTATTTTACTCTGTATGGGGCCTCAGCAGAAATATCACAATATTTAGTAGTCTAATAGTCTTAGACAATATAAGTCTAAAGGCGTACTTTTCTGCAAATAAACAATAATCCAAAAAAGTTTTGATTGATAGCCGAAAGGAGACTTTAAGTTTAATTATACTTCAAAATTTATCGTCTACAATAATTCGAGCAAAATTAATCTTCTAATCCCAACCCAAGCATACCACTGCAAGATTTCAAGGTACTTACTGTAAGCTCGTTCTGCGTAGATCGAACCGAAAATTAATACTAAAAAACTGAAGGTAGACGGACTAACTATGACATTGGGACGTCAAACATCTCAGTCCCTCCCGTGACCATGGGTGCTGTAAGGCACTCGAAACGTCGGGAATTTAAAAATAAGTTAAAGTAGTAATTAAACGCGATAAAGTCCGTCAATGTAGTTTTATTCAATGTGTGGTGTTGGCGTAAATTTAAGAAATCATTAAGAAATTCTTTACTATCACTGCTGTGCATTTGTGGAACTCTTGACCTCTCCACTATCGTTATGTTAAATTCCTTCATTCTTTCAAGTCTTGTCAAATCGTATTACCTAGAACGCTATTAGATAAATTACTTTTCCTTTTTCGTATTTCCTTTTTCCATTAAATCTGTTATTATATATTGTTTTAAGTCAGCTTTATTTATATTATGTAATTTGATTTTTTTTTCGTCCCCTCTATATTAACAATTGTTTGCATTGGTTCTCTACGCAAATGTGGTCTGGAAGAAACCACTTTTAGAGTGATAAGACCACCTGTTGTACATATTACACTTTAGGTTTAACTCTACTCGTTATTTTGTACTTTGGTGTACAATAAAGAATAAATAAATCACTGTTGAACGTGCTGATTATAAGGAACCCTTCTATCAAGCACTAGACCGTTTATATACTGATCATGTAGAAGAGATAATACATTACAATCATATGTCATAATCATAAGCAAAGGAAAATAACTAAGAATCGTTAAACAGCTGTGAGTAACAGCTCCAAGCAAATTTCACTTTTGTATCACAACTATACATACGCGGATGTAACGCTATCTGGGTCAAGAAATTTAACATCAAAATTACCGTACGTATTTATTATTAAAACGGGGTAATGAAAGTTAGAGGTTCGGACAAAAACGTGCGTATGTTGCAGGTAAGACAGGTCAAACCAAAGTCAATACACAGTATTTTAACTAAACACACATTATTTTCTATACAAAACGCTTTCATCAATTAAATAGACTAAACTGATATTTAAAATCAGCCGTAAATACATAATTTCAAGTTTTGTTTACAGTCCATTAAAACCTTTCATTCAGACCATACACATGTTCTTTAAACATATCGCACAGTAAAGAAACGGCAGGTGGCGCGTCACTAGAGGCGCAATATGCCCCCGGAATGATCGATATCCTGTTCACGCCGTTGCACTCATAAAAACATTCCGCGTACGATCCCACGTCGATGTCAGCTGACGACACATCAAGCTAACGACTGGACAACAGTAAACGTGCCTCCACCAATCCATTCCACGAACCACGACACGGCAAAATTTTTCTTATTGATAATACACTAAGGGTCAAAGAGTAGCAGAATTAACTCTGTTTGAGAGTTAACATCATTACTATGCGAGCACTGAGTGCTATATTGTTATATTATCGATATCGATCAAATTAATTACAGAAGCTTTTTAACGAACCTTATTTTATGATAATACTAGCCGGTGAGACAGACGTTGCTCTGCACTTTCCGACAACCCGTTACTATCATCATATAATCATATAAAAAATACTTAAATTCCCAATTAAAAAATATTAGGGGAACTGCACACAGCGTGCATAATTTCATTGAAATCAGTTTAGGAGTTTACCGCGGACAAATAATGTGACACGTAGTTTTTACATATAAAGAAAATTCATAAAATATATCATGAAATTGCTTTATCGTGTGGTACTTTCAGTTAAATGGTTTCTAAAAATATTTACTTTTGTTACAAGACATTAACTTTATATATACATACATACAACATAATAACTCGACGGGCAGACGTTATTTTGACCTTGCTGGTGCTGGTGGACGAGTTACACTTCAAATGTACACTGGATTTTCACTGTGTGAAGGTCATTTCGGTCTATAAATATAGATTTGGTAATTACTTGACTATAGCGTCACCTAACAGATCTTAACATAGAACCGTCGTCTCGACAAACAAATGTATTGTATGAATATGACCTCAATTGGTCATATCATTCCGAAGTTACACGATCATCAACAACCGTTCCAACGATTTTATAGGTTATACATGACTACTTCAAGGAAAACTGCTTTAAGATATCTATAATGGACGTGAAGTACTTGTCAAACTCGTTTGGCGATGTTAAAAAGTTACTGCGGTACTATAAAGTAAAACGTTTTTCCTCACGATTAAGTCATTAATAATGCATTTTAAAAAACCGTCAGCAAATTTATTGTTGCATCTAAATAATTAAAAATATTATACACGTGTGTGAAATGAACATGTTGCGATTTATCGATATAGTGTGCTCCAGCACTAGCGACCCGCTCGGTCGGTCGAAGCTGGTCGGCTCAGCTCGGCCCCTCCGCGCGTCAGTCTAGCTCAAACCGCGGCGTATATTATACAGCGTTTTGTTTTCGAATTACGATGAGGATCGCAGCGCTTTTTGCGCTGTTGGTCGTCGCGCTCGCCGACGACTTGTGCCCGGTCGACGAAGTAAGAAACAAGTTCTACAGCCTTGAAGTTTCTCTTTGGAAGAACGTTTCGGATCCCAATTGGGGGGAGTCTGGCCTCGGAGGGGATGTCGAATTAACGAAATCCTTTGCACTCCTAAACGAGTACGTAGAAGCGGTGCCGAGACCGCCACGGCCACCGCTCGATACTTGGTTGTGGGTGAAAGCGACTGAGAAGTTGCAGGTTATAGATGGCCTGTACAAGAGTTTTGTGGAATTCGTCAGGCGGCAAGCCGCGCCAGGCGCGGTGCCGGCGCCAGTGCGTGAATGGTTGGACTTGGCTGAAAGTGTTCTAATGGATCCCAAGGCGTCAGTAGCGCAGGCAGTGAGGAAGCTGCACGATCTGACGGAGCATGGCGATATGTTCCGAGCTGTGTTAAAGGTACTTAAAAATTTTCTAGGTGGTGTAATAACCATTGAGTGCGTTTAAATCGAAATTATGTTGATGACCCATTGTTTATTTTGTCTGTGACGACATTTTAGCCGTTTGTCAACAATTCAGAAATACTTCATCGCACCGTTGACGTTCCACTTGGGCCGCGCTGGATGACGTTGAGTACTTTCGCAATTACGACCTCAATAATTATTCTAATTAATCTTAATTACTGCTGGTAATGATAAATTCACCGAATCGTAATGGACTACTTCGTTTTGTACTTCGTATTTTCAAAAACATTGTTTTAAGCAATTGTATCTCGTTAACTGGATTAAATTAACTACAAAACAAAGATCTGCCGTACATGTAATATGACACTAAATACAAATGCAGTATGACTTACAAGTGCTAGACTCTGAAGCATTTATTTACTGTGTACATTTGCGTTTTGTGGGTTCGAAGTTTAATACTCTTTCCCTGGAAAACTCGAGTTAACATGCTCGTGTTTAAAACTTATACAGTTTATATAAGAAATAAAAGTGTACGAACGATTTTCAGTTAAATACTCAACAAAGAGATTCTGCGAAAATTCGCAATTCAACTCGCCATAAGGTATTGCAGTGTCATACTGAGTAAAAAAATGATTATATTACACAGCTGGTAAGATTGGTAAACACTTAATTATTGTTATTATGAAACTATTTCTCTGAATCACGACGGAACCAAAGTCCCTGTGGTAAACAAATAGACACTACCGTTACCGCGTAACAAAGACTGCACGTGTGCGTGCGAATGAGATGGAACGTAGCTCCCGTTTCGTCCACTAAGGGTTTTGATTTCATATGCTACTGTATGCAAAGTAAAGAGGATATAACTTAAGAAATTCTCATCTTTTGGTAACCTTTTTAGTAAAAACCGGATATAAATATTATTGTAACGTACGAGTATATCAGAATTTTCCTGGTAATAGCACAGAATAAATAACAGCAATACGTAGTAATAGTTACAATGACCAAAATAAAACATATTTTTTGCAAATTAATATGCTCTTTTTTAAACGTTACACCACAATAGAATTTTCTCCTGTATTATAGCAGCAATCAACGATCATTTCTTATTGTAATTTTAATTTTATTTTTGTTTAAAGGCGAAAAAGGAGTAAATTTTTATTTCTTATAAATAATATTTACATTTTTTTACAAAATTGGGTGACAAACGAGTACACAGTCCATCTGATGGTAAGTGGATGCCGTGTCCCATAGACATCCACATTTATCCTCAATTATGGACCAAAATGCAAATGCATTATCCCCCTAAGGTTTAAGATGGAATGCCTCAATTCCAGTGAAATGGGTCTCCGGATCTCTACACTCACCATACGAAACAGCAGCATTACGCTGCTATTTTACGCTGGTATTCTGTGAGAGCGTGGTCCTGCCCCGATCGAGCTGACCCATTCATTCTACAACTATAATATAGCTGCAGCGTCGCTCTGCCACGTAGTTTTTTTTGCATTTATATTACATTTTATAATATGAAAGCCACCACAGAATAAGAATGTTATTCTCTTGTTGTGTGTTGGTGGTGTAAGAATATTCTAAAGAGGCGATGATGCCTTTCTAATACCAACTCGAAATTAAAAATAATAAAACAGCTGTTGCCGACCCGCCCGCAAAGCGTGGCAACTATGGCAAATATACCATATTCTATGAAACAACCAATGGGTAAAGAATGTTTTTAACAGTAGACTTTTGATAGACTTATACAACCTTAACGATTTTGTATATTAATAATAATAATTATAATATACCGCACACTTCAAACAATATTATATTCTGAGTAGGCATAATGTATGCTTCCTAACGTTAGACAAAGCTTACGCGAAAAAATTTTATCTCTTTTTTAATACATATCCGTTACAGAATATCAAACGGCAATCCGGCAGCCAGTCTGAAACCACAGTTGTTTCATTATTTTTAGTTGATAACAGTCCACCGCCGCTTCGCGGTCGTTTTTAATATGTAAAACGAATTTGAATTCCAGGAGGAGCACCCAGATTTGTGCGAGCTGCAGCTATCTCCCCACCAGTTAATTTACGATATGTACAATACTATATCGCTCACGGAGATAAAGGGATACGCCATGATGCAGTTCTCATGGATGTTACTGAGGATCTACGGAAAAGGTAATCACGCAATGCAGAAATTCTACGCAGATATTGATGATGTTGTACTCGTGAGGATCCACGTGACTTTACTAGGCTTTAGAAAAATGCATCTCATTCCTCTAACGTATAATATCTCTAATCTATTGCAGTTTCACAAGCTAGTAAAGGAACTAAAATGTGTACGAACTCCTGTAGAATCTGTTGAACGCCATAGCTACAATTAAAAATAACAATTTTTTTTACCAACATTCTAGCTAGCACCTTCAAACATGATATACACTGTAAGTACCATCATCATAGAGAAATGTCATATACGCAATGCACTGCAGTCTAACAACAGTCTAAGGAACTTATGACGCTACAGTAATTTGGCTACCGGTCTGGTAATTTCAGACAATGCAATATTTTATACAAGATTTTACTGAATACTTGCATACATACGAAGTTAGAAACTTTTTATTTTTATAGTAATCATAAATAAATCGTAAACAAGGAAGCCAAACAACGTTTAATGTAAAAAGAAACAAAGGAAGTGAACTTCCACGTGACATCAGTACTAGTTTATCTGGTAGCTAGCCGACTCAGTGAAGATATTCAACATAACAACCAGTGTGACACAAACATGATCAGCAAAAATACATTCCGCTGCATCACATATCCTTGTGTTTGCTTCTTGGAGAGGAGTTATGCTCCATAGTTCGTAATTCCGCATCAAGTACATTAGTCCTACTGCAGTCGTTGCACAGTAATAAACAAAAATATTAAATATAAATAATAAAATAAATAGCACATATAACACAGCCATTTGTAACGCTTTTTTTCGTATGGTAGTGTCGAGAATTGAAGACCTCTTTTTTAACTAGGAGGACCCCAGGGACAAAACGTATCAACATTTTGATTCCTAATCGACGATAGATGTCTGTGGGCCACAGTATCTGCTCACTATCAAGCGGATGGTGTGCACGTTTGCCATTCTTACATGTATAAAAACAGTATCTGTGGTCAAAATAGTTGGTAAAATTTAATATATGTTCAACAAATTATTTCTGAACGTATAATGATAGGGTTCATGTCTCTAAGAGTACATACAAGAACAGTCTTTTTGTTATAGACTAAGGGTGACAAAAGAGCACACAGTCCACTTCATGGTAGGTGGATGCTGTAACCCACAGACATTATATTTATTCTTGAATTAAGAATAAAATACTGATACGCTATCACCCCCGAGAACCAACATTAAATGCCTCGTTCCCAGTAATAAAAGGTCTTCGGTTCTCTACACTCATTATGCGAAACAAAGCAGTATTAATCTGCTAATTCACGCTGGTATTATGTGAAAGCATTATATTGTAATAATATAGCTGCAGCTATAATATGGTTCCTCTACCACGTATAACGGCCATTTCCAGAAGAGTGAGCACTTATTATTAATGTACAAATTGTAACACGAAGGTCGTTCGTAGTATACGTTATCACACGACCCGCGCACAAAACCGCAGAGCAAACCTTAATCGCAACAGATAAAACTATTGCGCTAAATGCTAAATATGTAAACATACTATATCCGATACTAATAATAACAAATATATATTAAACAAAATAGCAAAACTAGAATCAATAACAATAAATAATATTCAATTGAATATTTTAAAAACCCTCGAAACAAAAGGAGCTGATGAACTTTAAACGTCTGAAGAGATTTATTTGAATCATAGCTTCAAGAACACTCGATCAAGTGACCTTTCAACCAAAAAAAGAAACTGAATCTAAATCTGTTCATCTTTTTGGGAGACACATATACACAGATACACACGTGGAACATATAATACCCCTCTTTTGCGTCGGGGGTTAAAAAGTAAGCCGGTGTCGGCCAACGGATTAAAAAACTGAAGTGGTAATAGTCTGTCATATAGCTCGAAACCTACAACCGATGGGAAAGAAATGCTCTTGTGTGGCAATTTCATACCGGTAAGCGGAGTGTGGGGCGGCCCCTAATAGATTAATTAACCTGAGAAGACGTGCAGGAAGTCGACGGATACAGATGGCTGTAAACGGTGTTTTACGGCATTTTATGGGGGGGGGACATCAGCAGTGGACTTATGAAGGGATGTCATAATGACGATGAATAATAAAAAACACTTCTCGTCTTCATAGAAACGACATAGTCATTGTTATGATTCAGTCGTAATTAAATAAAAGTCGAGAATGACAAAACCGTACAATAAATTGGAACCCAGTTCGTAAAACTCGTGTGTTGTCAACGAAAAATCCTACAGAGGAGCGAATGTAACTAAAAAAATGTCAAGTCACAAACTGAGTGTGACACAATACAAAAAATAGTTCCAAGATCAACTCTTGTTAGTGTAGTGTAGCGAGGACAGACGAATCACATTATTATACTTTGAATGGATCTTGTTGGAAATCACTCTTAGTTCTTAAATATCGAAATACCGAGACGTGAAATTTTTCCTCTAGTGTAATTATATAAAAAGGAGGATACAAACGATACTTAGAGCGTGTTTGAACAAGCGTAAGCTTCAATATTATAGTTCTATTTTTAAATATTCATACAAAATATTCAGTACGAGCTAAGTTTTAAGATTTTTTTAATAAATATAATATATATAAAAAAAGTTTGTTTCCACAACTAAGCTTCATTAGTAAAATCGATTTACGGAACCCCATAATTATTATGTTTGCTGTGAAAGTAACATTCTATCTAATGAAATTCTGCTCGATACTATGCAGAAAAAATTGCATCAACTATGTTATATAGGAAAATCACATGAAAATATATTTATGTATTATGAATATACTTCTTTACCTAAAGATTATAAAGAAATTTTTAATACAGTTCGATCAAAATTGTAAAACTAGCTGTGACACTGGGACAGCATGTCAGAACGAAATAATAAGGCTTGTAAACACTTGTAAGGTAGCCTCAAAAACTAAACACATAATATTACAATGATGCATCCCACCGACCTTTAACTCCGCAACGCAGGCAACGGTTGATGTAGCTTTTGTCACATAAGGCTCACTCTTCTGTATGGTAATCATATCCGAGTGTACAGGGAAAATATTTAACTACCTCTAGTAAAATAAATGGAATAGAAGACTTTTCTCATAATTGTGCTCTGATGTGGAATTACAGGCAACTTCACCCAAGAAGCGAGTCTAACACGTCTGAGGTACGGAGAGAGGTCGGCGCGGACGGCAAGCGCGGCGAAGGCTGCCCTGACGATGGCCAGACGTGATTTGTACCGCTGCGACCCACCAATACATAAAGAAGGTGAGAACCACAAACATCTTTATTTAGTAATAGTTTCTGCTAAATTGATAACCTAATGCATTATCATTACTACTAAATTGTTAAGACAGCTTTTACATGGATTTAATCGAAAAAAGTATGTCAGCAAATCATAAGCTAATAACGTAAGAACTTTCTGCGTAATTTATTGCTCGAAGGAAATTTTTAACATAGCTATGTATAAATGTAAAAAAATCAGAGCAATCGATTGAGGAAAACTGCTTAAAATTCAGTTGCAAAATTTTACCCTAACAGACATTTGACATTGCAAGTTAAAAGCTTTTAATTAGGCTTTCAATAAAAATTATAAAATCATTTAAACTTTTTATTAAAAATGAAAACCTCTAAACTCAAACTATTTACATTATAAAATTCACCCCCTGTTTTTTTTCTCTTCAATATTTATATCCTAAAATAAAACCGATTCAACAAAAAGGAATCATTAAAATAAGTCCACAATTGACGAAGATATTGAGTAACATACATTAAAAAAAATACACTCTAATTGCGATCCTTCTTCTATTTTTAACCCAGCTAAAAATAACCGTCGGTCGTAACTCGTAACCCAACCAGAAAATAAAGAATTTGACCCGTTGCATTCCAGGGGAGACATACGCAGAGGTGACCCGTCTTCTGCAGGGCTACATCGAGAACGAAGTGGACATGAACACGGATGGCACGTGTCGCGACAACTGTGCCTTTTACTCGCTCGCGGAGAACCAGGGCTGCTTCAAAGATCAGTTCTGCACCAAGCAGCCGACATGCAAAGGCCGCATTATAGACTGCCAGTACATCGATTCCGATATGTGGGTGTGTCTATCAGAGGTAAGTTTCCATTTTATTTCGAGTAAATAAAAAAAAAGATAAAAAGAACCTATTCTTAATTAAGTGTTTGTTTAGCGGAGATGAAGATATATTGACTTTGCTAAAATATTAGCTCCTGTACTATAAAAAGGTGATATAAAGTGCTTAAATATAAATTGCTGCATTTACAGAACCGAAACAGCAAACGGCGGTACGAATGGATCGAATACGAGAATGGGAGGACGTTCGGACACGTCGGTAGCTGCAAGCGGGGCAGCACCAAGGTGAGACTCAACTTGTGTTATATATGGATTCACAATTAGTATGAAATCTGAATATACCTATATAAACGCAATATCTGTAAATAATTAGTACACCAGTTGACCTATATCCACATAAGGCTATCTAGTTAGATCGTAATGATGCTCATAACTTTAATTAGTGTTATGCTAAAGCGTAAATATTTGTACGGAATTCTTAGCACTGAATTAGAACAGTTCATTTTATATAAACAAGCTTAAAAGGTTAAAACAGAAATAAAAAAATCCAACTGCGTAAAAACGTTCAATGAAAAGAGAAATATTTAACAGCCTATATCACTTCCACAATTAAGGGGATACCTCGAAAATTTGGTGGTTTTTATATTTCACATATTTTTTAAAGTTTTATAGATTACAAACTAAAATTTTGGTATATGATTTATGACTATATGACCTTGGTTCACTGACTTGGAAAAAACGATCTCACGTAATTTTCTCGATAGAATAAAATTGCAAAATAGGATCTAATTAGTTACATTTCTAACCACAACACCTTCAACACCACAATAGTTTTACAAAAAAGTTCACGGAAATATTTTTAAGGCGTATTAAATAATCATATCTAAGTTCTCATAAACCATTTTTTTAATCCATATCAAAATTTTTGTTAAAAAAATAAAAATGTTTTTTGACGTATAGCTATCTCATAATTTGCGTTATATGAAGTCATTGCATCACTTTCATTTTGAACTCCCTCAGTCGTCAGTCAGCTTCACCGACAAAGGAATAAGTTACGCCCCCAACACTACGAATCTTTTTCGAGATATTCGCTTAAGACGAATTTTTAACAACACATGTTAAAACTCATGAAGTCGTTTAGGCTACGGAGCGTGCCAAAGAAATAGACATACATACATAGTACTCAAAAACCTTTACCCTCCATATGGAGCAGTTTGGTAAAAACATGGAGACTATATACTGCATATTACTGCATTTGCCACATGATTTAAAATTATTTGGTCGCTTGAATATATTTACTTAAAAACACACAAGTGATTGTAGAACTCGAAGTTTAAAAAGACATAAATCACGAACGTAGTTATTCCACGACCCTACAAAGTTTTTTGTCACTGAAGTAACAAGGGTGCAAGTGCTTCAGGTGGACTCTTGGTGGCGCTGGTTGTTCTGGCACTGCTCGTACTGCATGTGCCTCTGCGACGAGGCCAGTCCGCAGTCCGACCGTTACTTCAGCCTGTGGGAGTCTACATCGGACGTCAAAAACAACAAGTTAGTCCAGTCCACTACGATATAAGGACGCCCGCACTCTTAGGAATGTTAGGACTACGTGACTCAAATTTGAAGAGCCATCCTTTGATACCTTAGAACCTAGACTAATAACGATTTTTCTTCCCAAGGTCGACTCCTGGTGGAAATGGAATCTCCTTCACTGCTCTTACTGCTTCTGCCTTTGCGAGGATAATGTCAACTCTACCGAACGTTTCTTTAGCATGAGAGAAGCGTTGGCTGACCTTGAAAAGAACATGTCAGTACCTAAATCTGACGGAGGGCAACATAGTTTATTTTATAGTTAAATCGGCTTTGTAAATGTCTTCGCTAGAATAATCTAGATTTTCTATTGAGGGATTAAAATATAGTATTAAATCGGCGTAGTGCTAACAGCATGGGTGTGCGGGTGTCCACGTTGCATTCGACGCGTGGAAAGCCAAAACTATTTTATTCACGTTTCAGGGTCGTGACTGGAGTCCGTCTCGTAAAGTACGGTCGAGTATTCCATCTTCAGATAAGCGAAGGCACGCTTGGTGAAAGAGGCGCAATAAAGCCTAGCAGCTGGGTGCCAATACAGAAGTTTGATCCCAACGAGCCGGGCTTGAGGGAAGGCGTAGATTATCATACTCTCACGTACGAGAAGAGAGCTGTTGATCTGGACGACCTGGATTCACCCATAGGCCATGTTTTGACCGGCGTCCGGTAAGTCCAAATTAAAGAAATAATGTGATATTTGTCATTGTAATAGTTGCTGATGTTCTATGTGATGTTCGCAGGTTCAAAATAATTGGTGCCCACTTGCACTTCGAGATCCGCTCAACGCCATTCAATTACACCACTGGACGCCTTACACCCGAAAAGAGCTTGTGGATTAGCAACGATAATACCGAAGGCGCTGAGAAGCCGAGGTACTTACTTTCATGTCTTTTTTGATTTATTTTACTTTGAACTCCATTCTCAAAATTTTTTTGATGTTTAAATAACTATTGGGTGGAAGTAGACGAACGATTAAGGATGAATAACTGGATTAGAACCCGTGATTTTTAGAAGATTTGCCTTAATATAAATTTCGTGTTCAAGATATTTCCAGTGCATAGCTTGACAATAATGATAATTCAGACTGAATTTTTTCACCTGCGGTCAGTCTGAACGTAGAACAGCCATCCGTGCAAGAGATTTAACAGGTGCACTCTCTATTCCTTCACACTGATAGCCCGGATGGAAACCAATTCGACATGACCGGAGAGAGTTCAGACGCAGAACCAACGGCTCTACGTGATTTCCGAGGCACGGGGTTGAAACACCGTCAGCACTGCCTACCTAATAACAGATTTGGCCCGAGATTAAAAACCCACTAGACGCAGACTCGATTGACTGATACACGATGTTGTGGCAACTAGAGAATACTCCATTTCATGTTAACTTGAGTTACCTAGTAGCATTTTAGCAAATTATTTTATATTCATAAACATAAATATGCGTTTTCAGAACCCGTCTGAACCTATACCGGCCGGACATACCGACCCGCAACTTGCTGCCACTGCCCGTGGACTCGAAACACGACCAGTACGTGGAGTTTGTTAACACGGATTTCGAGGCGGACGCCGCACAAACCACCGTGCCATTCATTGACATACAACCCGTGCAGCCAATGAAAGGTACGCAGTAGTCTTAAAACCTTAACTGAGTTAGCTTTTGTACAAAGAAGCTTTCCATTTGTTTTCGTTACCGTAAATCTGTATAAATTTATTGTTAGACGTGAGCCAAATATAAAAGTGATACTATTGAACTACTGCATTCATGCAACTGTAATTTTTAATTTAGTATTGTTGAATTTCACCCGAGGATTAAAAATTGGCGTTTAACAATTCACATTTAAATACTTTTCCTAGATTACACTTCATACCCCACTAACGAAGTTATATAACAGCTTTGTTCTACTTAGACGTGGAGTTTGTTTCCGGAGGCCTTCTTGATTTTTAATTAATTGTTGTTTAGGTGCAGCTTTAACGAGCGGTGCGGGTCTGATGCACCGTGGTGCACCGGGCTCAGGGGGCTTCATTGCCGTGAAGTTGTTCACTTACGACTACTCCCGACACGTGAAAGCTGAAGTGCCGCCGACCGCATACGAAGAGAACGGCGACACTACGGAATTTACACCTATCGTCAACTAATTTAAGATTCAATTTTGTATACTCAATTTTCCTAATTTGTAATGTAATGTAATTTCTTAAATAAACCTCCTCCTTGAAGACTTTCTTTTATATAACCTTTTGAGTTAATGTCGTTTAAAACTTTCTATAGACTAAGAGATCTTGACTGGTTTAGTAGGTATATAAACTAACCCAAAAAAAATGTTTTCTTGAGAAAAAGAGCCAGTACTTTTAATCGATTTTATGCCCGCTGTCCCCAATTGGGGCCACTTCCTTAAATACTCACATTTTGGAACTGATTTCAGCTATCTTTTGTTTGAAGGCGAATTTATAGTGCCAAAGAATGTGGCTTTGTAATACAAAATATCAATGATATTATAAGTAAAAAGGTACCTACACAATATTCGATCTTAAAAAACTGCACACTAACGCACACATAAATAACTAAATACTGCAATAGCACAGTACATTATGATTAGACGTCAAAGTAGGATGGCATGATTAATCTTTCGCAGGCGTAAAAGAGACAAATGTAATTTGTGACAGTGCGTGGTCTTATTTTTTTTTATTAACTGGCTTTACGACTCTGGGTTCTAGCCCTTCTGAGTCTAGCGTGGTCTTGTGTAGTAGCAACGATGTAGAATAATTATTCAGATATGACATTATACCGTACACTGTGATTTATACCTAAAACGCGATTCACTCATGAGTGCACATAGTAACAGTAATAACGTAGTAAAAATGCATTAAGAGTAGTAAAAAAAATATAATTGATTTTATTTAAAATTTATTATCAAATAAAATGCTGTAATAATTATTTATATACGAACGTATATTTTTTTTTTATAAGACAGGGTGACAAACGAGCACAGTCCACCTGATGGTAAGTGGTTGCTGTGGCCCATAGGCATCTACATCTATCTTCAATTACG
>DWHP01000051.1:0-27176 GCA_018247895.1 Parnassius honrathi
GACCATGGGTGCTGTAAAGCGCTCGAAACGTCGGGTATTTATAAAGTTAAATATACGCGATAAAATCCGTAAAAGCTTAAATTTAAAAAATTAAAGAAAAATAAAACTATTTCAATACAAACTATTTATTTAAAAAAAAATCAAAATCGGTCCACAATCGACGAAGGAATCGGTGAACTTTCATAAAGAAATACGTACAGTCGAACATAAAACCTTCACTTTTTTGAAATCGGGAAAAAAGTAGTAGTCAAACTCGGTATAATACCTAAAATGTTCCCATTATACCCTATATGACGGTTGTCCTATATGACGACTATTGGAACTGCCAAGAAAATTATGACTTCTAAACGGCGGTGTACCATCTCGCTTATCGTACCGTTACCGTTAAAACATAGTAAAGTCTACTGCGGAACATAGGCCTGCCCTATGGTTGCCTCAGAGTTGGCACGCTTGGCAAGCGGATTGGCAACCGCAGTTTTTTTTTAGTTGTTATTAGAAAGGAGCTGCTGCTCGCGTCCTGATTCGATTCCCTCTGTTGCTTTTTATGACGACCACGAGATGATATGGGGTGGTGGATATTCTTACATTACCAGTGCACGGTCTTACATCTCATTTACAGACGTAAAATAGTCAGACTGGCGATGGGCAGCAACTTCAAAAATGCGAGACGATAGACACGATAGTTAAACAACTCCTCGTTACAACGAGAGGGACTCATGTCAAAGCCTGTGTCTATGGAGTTCCACGAGCTGATGAACTAGAAGTGAAGTCAGATTTAAACAAGATAGTTGGCCATTGGAAGCTACAAAGTATTTGTCCCACAGTCGTTTATGACGACACCCATGGGAAATTATATATAATAATAATAATAATGTCTTCCACACCGAATTTCAGTTACAGCGGCCAGCCTCAACGTACACTAGCAGTTATACACAAGCACGCACTCTTTATTTCCTTACTCTCATAATCCGATGGGACGGTAAACCGATATGGTCGCACAGAGACATCAGCCGCAGGACCAACGGCTTTACGTGCTTTCCGAGGGATGAGACACTACTGCGATGATGATGATGAGGTAGCTACTGAGAATTTTTTGATGGAAAAATTAAATAATTGATTTTTGACCCGACCCGGGATTCGAACCCAGAAGCTTATGATCAGCAGTCGCACTACTACAACCACTAGACCAAGGAGGCAACGTATATTATATATAGTATTATTAGAATACCAGCGTAAAACAGCAGTTCATCAGTACACTATAAGACACAATAGTTCAATAATCGAAATGTTCGTACATGATTTGTGGGACAGGGAAAGATTTAATGCTGTTGTGTTTCGTGTGTTGAATCTAGAGAACCTGAGACACTTTTTACTGGAAATGAGTCATTTCATCCTGTTCCTTAGGGGTAACAACGCGCCTGCATTTTGATTCTATTTTGAGGATAGATGTAGATATCTATGGGCCACAGCATCTACTTAAAATCAGGTGGTCTGTGTGCTCGTTTGTCACTCTTAATCCATTAAAAAAAACATAGCGTGATGGATTAATTTACACGTCACTGCACGGATTCAGTCTCGTAGTATTATTTAAATTAGACAATGTATAAAACTGAGAGAAGTTTAATTAGCACTGTTAACTGCAAATCGATTTCACAATCAAACTCGTATACACTTTTTATTTACCCTTTCTTACCCCTTGATGTATCTTTATTATTCGCTATTTATTTCGATTCATAGAGCAATTCGTAGCTAATTTGAATTTTATTAGTATCGTAAAAATATTAATATCTTAGTCTATGTTCTGATAGTACTCCAGACTGTTCTGTTTATAAAAGCAGCGTCAATGAGGCTTAAGAGTACGTATAATATTTTAACAGCAACCTGTACGGTGTACGCGGTACGAATACGTGTGTATGCGTTACACAAACACGCGACTGCGTCTTATTGAACGTACGCCGGTCAACGACCACGTTGCATTTGGTACAGTCAAGCGAGAAAATTGCACTAAATATTTTTTCTACATCGCTTAAATGACAGTCGAGTCTGGTGAAAATTCGCTGGAGTGCTTTCGTCGTTATGTTCTGCTGTTAATTTTATATTATTTAGTTTTATTTCATTTGACGTATTTAGATTTCAAGCTTGTATTCTCGTCTTGATGGTATAATTTTGTCCTCCTTTTTGTTGATAAATTCTTTTGTATCTTGCAACACTGACAAAATATCTTTCGATCATATTAAAAGTTACAAGGACTTATAAAAATGTGAATTACCTCTTGTAACTTTTATATTCGTATAGTGTTGATAATAAATATTTTGGGATTTGACTGCCCCTTTGGTCTACCGGTAGTAAAGGCGCCTCTTGGTCATGTGGTCGCGTGTTCGAATACTGGGTTGGGCCAAAATAGTAGATGGGGGCTTTCACCACCATGCTTTGGAAAACTAGTAAGGGTAAGCTAAGCTAAGTACCTAAAACACGTAAGATCAGTAATTATCGTCTTATCGTACTTTTAGAGTGAAGAAATAGAAAGTACACATGTGCTTACGCACACAATTTATATCCTGTGCAGATGTCTAGTAGAGAATGGTCGTCGTGACCGAGATCTGAACTGGACGAAAATATTTAGGACTTTAATATACGTAGTAGTTTAATTGCGGGCTCTAAGTTTTTGATGACCATAAGAGTGACGCACAAGGTCTAATCCACCTGCGAGTAAGTGGTCTCTGCGATCCATTTAAGCTTCCACACTTAAAATAGAGTAGACTAAAGGTAGGTTGTTACCGCGGTAGAGAGCCTTATGAGCCGGTATTCAGAGACAATTTCGAGTTTGGTCTCAAACTTCACTATGTCAAAAATTGAGTCTATAAGTATCATATTATGTTAAATAAATTTTAAAATTTTAAAGTTTAAGTGTGAAATTAAAATTATCTCTGAATACCAGCCAGAGTATAAACAATTATATTTTTTTTTGAGTTTAAGCAACTGCTGCGTACGAAGCTCACGTAACTGTGATGGTGATTGGTCACATACAATATTTTCTAGCAAAATTTGTTCAGCTTAGTAAAATTTAATTCATTTTTCTCTTGATCTTCAAGAGAGACCTACTTTTTGTACAGTTAGACAACTGTTTCAGACGACAAATTATGAGCGACTAAGCACTAAGCTAATTCTAGATTCTAGATATATCCATAACGTATGGACATATCCCGCACGCCTTGTTCGATGATAGACGGAGGACGAGAGAATCAAATCGTTTAACATTTGCAAATGAGATCTCTTAGCTTTAAAACTTATGGCTCAGCAGCAAAGGATAAGTGGATATTATATTTTATACTTGATTGTATACCATATATTTTTAATTAATTTAAAAAAAAACTATCGCTGAGTAAAACTGGTAGTGAAAACCTAATATAGGTATTCTTTAATCTATATGGAATAGAAAGTATTTTATTCTATTCTATACCATTTTATACCATATATATTCATAGATCTATCACAGATATATATTCTACATTATTTTGTACTTGGTAGAGCCACGCAGCAGCTATATTAAGGTTGTAGAACGAACGGGTCGGCTCGAACGGGGGAAGGACCACGCTCTCACAGAATACCAGCGTAAAATAGCAGCTTAATACTGCTGTGTTTTGTATGGTGAATGGAGAGATCCAGAGAAACTTTTCTACTGAATCGAAGCATTCCATTTTAGTCCGCAGGGCTGACAACGCATAAATATAGATGTCTATGGGTCACAGCATCCACTTACCTTTAGGTGGAGAGTGTGCTGGTTTATCACCCTTATTCTATAAAAGATCAATATTGACGGATACACATAGATGTAGAAAAATAAGTAAACAGCTTGTTAAACAAAAAAGAAAATAATGATCGATAGTAAATATATGAAATTAACATAAATACTTGTTACAAAATTGTCAAAAGTAGTGTAAGAGTTTTTGTCGTAATTGTCCGTACTTTACTTCCGTTTAAATTAAGTGAGCCAATTTCCATGTAAATCGAGGGGATAGTGAGTTAATAGGAAGTGTGTGTTCCGTGAAAAGCAACCTTGTGGTAATACATTACGACAGATTTTCTATTAACGGTTACTTTAATAGCAACATTAATTTCTTACCTTTAGGTTTATAAGTGCTTTTATTTGAACAGTTTTCGTGTTTTTGTTAACACAATGGCTAATTGGTGGTCTTCGAAAGTTTCGTGGACGAACTTTCTTGTATTGTTCATTCACAGTTCATTTCTTTAATTAAATCTAAGATTTTATTTATGAACATGAAGTAATAAGCGATCTTTGTCCCGCCGGCACCAATGAAATTATTAATTGCAATTTTAAGTGATGATTTGCCACGTGCTTGGCGGTGAAGGAAAACATCGTCAGAATATCTGTATGTCTGAGAAATAAGAAAAAAATTATTTCAAAGCCATGTGAAGTTCGCCAACACGCATTGGGGCAGCGCGTTGGACAAACCCTCTCAGAAATGAGCAGAGCCCTGTGCCCAGGAGTGGGACGTATAGGCTGTAACTTTTAATAAGCGATCTTATAGTCCATGTGATGATGACTGGCCACCGCGGTCCATTTACAACTTCAAAGAAAACTACAGATGCGTTGTCACCACTGAGCACTAAGTTGGAACGCTTCACAACCTGTAATAAGCTGGCTCTCACCCCTCAAATAATACAAGAATAAATAAAACAAATCGTGCTTGATGAAATATAAAAGTAATTAATTACATGAGAAGTTACTGTGAGGTAGTTCTTCTCTTATATCGAGTTGGTTCGGGTAGACAGTAGGTACTACTCTCTACAGGCACTACTAGCGAACGACCTTGCGCGTTCGTTCCTATACATTCCACGCTTTCTCGCTGCAATATATCGCGTAATGCTGCGGCTACACTAACGAGAAATGCCGTTAATTATCGCGTTGATGGATGTTGAATGTAGGTGTGGCCACGAATTAACGCGATAATTTGACAACGGCATTAACAATGCCGTTTCCCGTTTGCCGATAACTCGAGTGGCGATACATCAAAGGATTAACGCGCGAATTATCGCGTTGAAGCGGCCACACTACGTTTGTATCATTGCACACGGTAAGTTACAACGTTTCTGGAGATCCTGCAAACAGAGCCATGATTGTGGGATCCGAGACTTAAAAGTTTTAAGAATCGTACATCGCAAAGTGATGCTTGGCGACGAATTTTGCAACTGTTACCTTTTCAAACATCTATTCAAGAAATTAAAAAGAAGAAGGAAAGCCTAATAGGTTATTGTAGAACCTATTTGAACAAGTATAAAAAGACTTTGAAGTCCGGAGCTGGCACAAAGCACGTGTATACAACTAATTTTTTGTATTTATTTGCAATTTTAATAAAATTGCATCAATGATAAAATATATTCATATAATAAAAATTTACACTTATCAAATATAGAGTAGATGCGTAAACGTCTATCTTGCTTGAAATTCAAAGAACATTTAACGCTGTTCAACGGCGTTGAAATTGAAACGACGTTGACCGTTCAAGTGTAGCCACTCACTTTATCGCGTTGAATATAAGGCAATAATTGTTGCGTGTACGGGCATTGACGATGCTCGTTAGTGTAGCCGCAGCATTAGTGTATGTTAAAATTGAGTAACTGTTACTCGCAAGTCTAATCTCTTTAGTCAAAAGTTAAAGTTGCAGCCTATATATGTCCCACTGCAAGGCACAGACCTCTTACTCCCTCATATCTGAAAGGGTTTTAGGGCAAGGAAATATCCGCCGTGCTGCGCCAATGCGTGTTGGCAAGTTCCCATGTCTTCGAAATAATTTTTATTCCTATTCCACAGACATGCAGATTTCCTCACGATGTTTTCTTTCATCGCCGAACACGCGGTGATTCAATTAATTGCAATTTTAATAGTAATTGTTAATTACAATTTTAAACGGTAATACAATCGTGCGCTGCATGGACTGGGCATGGCTCAGAGAGTATAACAAGTAACGGTAAATTAATTACTGGCAACAAAAATGCTATTTTATTCAACTGGAGTGATCATGCGCTCACATCATTCTTCTTTGATTAACTAGCGTGTTCGTTGGCAGAGTTACTCGCATAAAAATACAGTTAAGTAATCCACTCGCTATTAAAATTTTCTTCGGTCTTCTGAATGATCAAAAGCGATTTTAACAGGAACTAATATTACAATTTTTTCGTACTAAATGACATTAAAGCAGACTTAAAGAGGCCATTATGGCCGGATGTCGCTTTACTCGATATTAGATATTAGATATACTAAGTTAATTGATATTTATAGCATCCCGTTTTGAAGTTTAAGATAGTAATTTTTATTAAATTAATGGTCACATAGTAAAGAAGTAATGATACGTATGAATGAAAGATTAGACTTGTGCACGTACGTCTTTCATTCTTTATATATGATTTATTCTTAAGGTTAGAGAGAGTTCGGGTCTTCCACACCTGTCTTTAAACAATAGTAGTGCTGGACATGTGTCTGTCATATGGAACGGGGATTTCCCATAATCGCCATTCTTTCAGAATATTTTTGCGATCACTGTGTCAGCACAAATATCCTTTAGATCGTGTATAATATATATTTATAATATGTATTATTACAATATATTTATTTTATCGAGACGATGGTTCACAGCTACCGCTAGGGTCTGACAGGGTCTATAGAATTTTTCTATAACTATTTTTTGAAAAAGTTACGGACTAAAATGACCTACATTCACAATAAAGTCAATAAAGAAAACTATTAAATTGGAAGCCAACAAGTGGCTCTTTAGTCGAGTTATTAATAAATTTTACTTTCACACTAGAGTCCGGCGTGAATACGGAACTCATCGTGTTATCTACCGGAAAGGCCAGAACTTGGACAGAAAAAAAATTATTTTTCTAAGGCATTATTAAAATAATTGAAAAGCCACAGTGACACATCAGCCTGCTTTGTGAGATGCTTTGGAATTAGTCCTTCTCGCTGCTCCAATGCAAATTGATTATCTCCACCAATCCACCAAATACTTTTTACCACACACTCGGACATGCAGGTTTTTTCACGATGTTTTTCTTCACCGCAAAAGCGTGTGGTAAAAGCACTCTAAATTAAAATTAACCATTTCATTATTGCCGGCTAGGATCGCGATAATTAAACAAAATATTTCGATGACATGTAAAGTTCGCCAACACGCACCGGAGCAACATGGCGAACTAAAATACTCCATAACCCTCTCAGAAATGAGAGACCCCAGCTGTGGGATGTAAAGGTATAGGTTGTAACTGACATACAAAGGGAGACGGGGGGACGGAAGAGAAGAATTTAATTTATTCTTAAAATAGGCCACTTTAATGACGACATTTAAAATGTTTTATGTTTTCTGAATCAACGTCCTAAGTTTCTGTGTCGATCGAAATCGATACAAGTTGATCAGGAAGATTGCACTACGGAGCAGTTATGATGATAATCTCACATGGTCACGGGGAAGGGCTGAGATGTTTGACGTGCCAATGTCATAGTTAGCCCGGCTACCTACAATTTTATGATATTAATCTTTATTCTGATCAACGCAAAACCATCTTACAGTACCTTGAAGTCTCGAAGTGGTATGCTTGGGTTTGGATTTAATTTTGTTAATAGTAGAAACCTAAGCAGATGGCAGCACCCAGCCATCTTTTTATTGAAATTAGCATGTTTTTTAATTTCAATAGCCTCGCTAGGATTTGTGGTTTATCAAATCTAATGTAATGGTGGGGACGATCTTGAACATGTTCACAGACTGCAGATTTCCCGGAGCCTCGGTGCTACACGTCAGCTATATATTCTATGCGAAACATCGAGAATTAAAAATAAGTTAATTAAACGCGATAAAATCCATATAAATAGTTTTATTTAATGTGTAGTGTTCGTGTAAATATAAGAAATCATTATGATGATCTCACTTTAAACTTAAACTAAAAACAGTACATAAAAAGAATATTCTCAATCAGTGTATAATCAAGGCCTTACTTAAAAATAATTAATTATTTTCTATACCTTTCATCATTTAGTGACAAAAGAGAGAGCGACTTTATTTGTTACATTAACGTCGTTTTTTATCACTAAGGCTATAAATGCATATAACACTAATGTAACGAAAAAATGAATAGTAGCAGGCTGATAAATCCACATTCCTTTAGCTATTTTCATTCTCACATCTTATCATGGCCATGGTTAACTGCTCTCGAATTATCTCTATATAATTTACGCAAGATCACAGTCTAGTAAACAATGAATACCAAAAAAAACCTATCCATCAACTCCTAAACACCAACTTGACAATGAACAAGTGAGTTATAACCAAGGCGTTCGATGTTTTTGCGGTCGTATTCTACAAATACCGGCTCAGCTAATTCATTCAATGCAATAGTTTATTTTAACAAAGAAAACCAGGTCAAGAAAATCAAAACGGCGATAGGAAAGTAGTTGGCATAACGGCCTTCAACGAGAGATCCGCACGGAAAGCGATCGCGCGTAAAGCCACGGACATGTATAACGCTGTAGCACAGCATTATGTTACTACTTCCCATGGCAATAAATGCGACAATTGGACGCGTGCTGTTACGAAACATGAGCACAATATTGCGACGATAATTACCGGACAGATCTGGACTGCGACCCCAATATACACTTGTAACCATACGCCTCGTAATTAAGACGCTTCCCGGGACTCGGAGATCCGTGTCACTAGAGACGAAAAAAGCAAATGTTACATTTTCGCGCGAAACGCCGCTGATTTTCAATAATTAGGTAATCTTACGAAACATTCCGCTAAAAGAAAGCTTTTCGAAAATTTGGGTGTGTCAAAGACTCTATTCGAGAGAATTTTGGATTCAAGCCCAATATGCGCGAAATTTATTCCATATTTCCTAAAACAGTATTTTCCAGGTAAGGGCTATCTTCAGGCCCCGGTTTTTGGTGCCGATAAAATATTTTTACAAGCCTTTTGGCGCTTATGAAAACAATAAGTACGTTAAAGCGACGCCATGAGAGTTCAATGTACAGATAGCGACCTTAATAACAGTTCCTTGAAACAAATAAATGTTACATGAGAAACAGGACAAGAGAATACTGAACATAATTTTATCAAGAAAATAAATACCAGCAATAATATGTCCTTCTTAGAATAAAGTCTTGTTAGTTCAAATATCGACTAGCCTAAAAGCTCATGACAAATTTACATTACGTTTAACAAGAATAAAGCAAAAACCAAAAATTTCAAATTAATTTATTAACAAATAACGATTATTTTTTTTATGTTTAGCTTTTAATTATAATAAAATTACAGTATATTATTGTTTAGATAAACAGATTAAGATAAATAATATTGAAAATGTAGTTAATAAGTTTAGATGCGTCTATTATTTAAAAAAGTTAAAAATGTTAAAATTGTTTGTATTTCTGTTACTTAATCACGCATAAATAGATATGTCCTAGATTAACACAATAGATAATTTTTTAAACTATGGGGAAGTAAACTTATATGAAGCCGATTGCGAAACCACGCGACGGAGTTACAGGCAGTTCAAAGTATAAAATAAACACGGCGTGAAGATTATCACTAAATAAAAACGCATTTATCGTATGCATAAATCCTGAATTTTTAAAGAAATATAAAGACATACCTATTTATATGGGACAAACATTAAATGTGGACATCTTCATTTTGTATACGTTCCACTCCAGTTCCGAAGAAACTTAGTTTTTTATGACGTGTTTATTTTTTCTGCGCATTTAACATCTGTAGATCGTCTGTATATATTACCTTACACATATTTCCATCGTATTTAACACGATACAGAAAAACTACTACTACACTTACAGAAACACCTTTAACCAGAACTAGAAAAAATTTATTAAGATTACGCGTAATGAACTCTTTTAATTTAATCATAAAATATGCATGAAATATGGCATAAAAAATTTCCCGACTTTTCATATTTGGTAAAAAGTTTCTTTTAAAATGATTACGATGTTCTGTAATACCACGTAGCTTAGCTTTTGAAATATCAAGCGAGATTGCAATGTATTTCCTCACATCAACTATTGAAATAATGCTACTATAAATATGAAAGTTAGGACCTATTTTATTGCACAATTTCTGTTATAATTACAAGACCTGTAGCCAAAGTAAAAAAAATGTTCTAAACTGACCTCTATAAGCACATTTTGCAATTCGTGAAAGCTATGCCATCGCTCCTACTAGTCCCTGTAGCATTTTAGCTTAAGAAAACATTGGAAATAATCCGAATAGCGGAACTTACGCGTGTTCCAAACACACAGTTGTTTTACTCCGTTATATGTATTAAGAGCATTCTACTAACTTATGGCACGTATACATTTAATTATTAAAAGAAAAACAATAATAATAAACGCAATAAATTAGCGTTTTTAGACTTCAAACAGCGTCGTGAAGATTAAAGGAGATCGTAGCAACACGTAGGAAATACGGTTCTCCGGAATAAATCTGTGTATTATAAATTAACAAGAACTACACACTATATCAACCTAATTAGCGCTGGAACATAAACGAATAGAGAAATAACGTTTATCACGGACGGGCACGTCGATAACGCGCACGTGCGCGTTCGCTTACGTATCCGCGTCGACGACCCCACGTAATTATTGGAAAGTATTACTTTATATTTGCTATTTTCAACATAATTACAGTTCCACTATCAGTCCACTGCCAAACATGAAGGCCTCCACCAAAAAGCGCAATTTTATTAACAATAAAATGAAATGAAGAGAAGATTTCAAATCAAGAAGTCGCAGCAGTGTTTGAGAAATATTTCACTGATATGAAATAATATGATGCAGCACAAAAACAAACAAGCACAAAATAGGATGATTAATTGCTTGATATTTCAATACTGAATCCACGATTTCACTCGACTAATAAAATATGGTTAGAGTATAGTTAGAAGACTAAGACTAAGATTATAGTTAGAAGACTTTAACGTTTTTCATTATCATCTAAAGAGTCGACAGCTGGACTCGAATAATCACTCCTAGCACGCTGATTGGCGATCGCATTGCCATTTACTATATAATAATAAATGGCAATGCGATCGCCAATAATGCTGATCCACGTCGGCGATCTGGGTATTTTATATTGTCTGGTATGATTATGAGATTAAGTCCCTATTTAATTAATACCAAACTTTACCTATACATACCGAAATGGAGTGGTCAATTCTCTCAGTGCACCCTGATACATCATTCTTATTGTATGATGTAAGTTTATTTAGATTTAGTTGAAGCTTGAAAATAATTTAATGAGATTCTTGAAATGGTAATCAACTCATAACCCATTTTCGCCGTAGATGCCATAAATAACAACTAAGAGGAATGGTCGGAAGATCATGTTTTATCCTATTAAATTTTTAGACTTAAAATATCAGACCAGTGACGCCGAGTAGCGCATATTATTAGGCAATTATCTAATAATTTAAAGTTTATTGTATAATTATAATTATTATTATAAGTATAATTATAACTATAATTATTTATGTTTAGGGTGTATAGTGTTTGGCGCTGTAGGTCTAACTCTGCTGGCAATCTATTCTTTGTACGTATTGTTTTAGCGTTGCGTAATATGGTAATTCGAGAGTAAGAGATATGACACGATTTAACAGATGTTTTGATGTTAAACGATGATTAGAGGTTCTTCAACTGAACTTTTATAGGTCACAATGCGCATCACATGCTAACAATCAAATTTTAAATAAAACATAATTCGAAAGTAGACCTTCATGTTGTTCAACGGCGGCATTTGACTTGTAAACGTTCTATAAACATTGATATTCAACAAATAAATAATGAAATTTTATACCCACCTATCGCGTCTTATTGATTCCCGTGTAGTGGTGGTGTAAGAATATCCACTACCCCATAACTTCCCGTGCGTGTCGTAAGAAGCGACACAGGGAAATGGGTAGCAGCTTCTTACTAATAACGACCAAAACAAACTGCGGTTGTCAACCTGCTAGCCAAGCGTGGCAACTATGGCAAATACCCCCCTATGAGGCAATCTATGGGGGATGCCTATGTTCAGCAGTGGACTTCGATAGGCTGTTATGATGACTGCAACGGTATTGCGTTTTATTATTTAATATATTTAAGTTAAAAATCAAGATGACCAGAAACGTTGAGTGAAGTGTGAGGAATGTGTGTTTTGTTTTTTAAATGAAAAACGCCCGCTAGTGGAAAGTATATCGGCTGTAACATTAAAGGGAAGTAAAACCAAAAGAAGACTGCAAAATCAAAACCCACAAATTATTATCGATCATTTCAAAGATAAACACACACAACGAAGTGTAAACAAATGCGGCGAACATTTTAATGCCCTTCGGACGCCAGACTGCGCTTAAACCTCGATTTTTTTCCACGAAACTGGACCATTCCAAGAATCGAACCGCAACCTCCGTTACGTCAGTGTATGTGTTAAACCATTAAATAATAAAAAAACGTACATATTTAAGCGGATCGATTTGCTTCTAAACCAGTAAGTATTTTTTCAATAACCATGTTTTATGGTACTAAAAAGAGAACCGCAGTTTTCCACGTTAAGTTCAAGTTTTAAATTCAAACGAAGACATAAATACGCCAATTATTCGAAACATTTCTGGAACGTAAAAATGTCAAAGCGCCAAATTAAAAAAAATCCTCCAGTTTTAAATTATGAAAGTTGAGATGATACCTAATGTACTCGGAATGTAAAAAGCACTTTCTAAACGCCAGCAAAAATATTTCATTTTTATTTTTGCGGAAATTGGCGAAATCTTATAACAACTTCCTTTTCAAATCTTGAAAGGCAATATACTTCAAGTACAGCAAATACAAAGCACTAAGTAATAACCATATCTTGTTTCAAAATGCAAAGTCAATTAAGGTAAAACAAACAACAAAAATATGTTGTATTTTTTTATAGAATAAGGGTGACAAACGAACTGATGTCGCTTATGTAGTGCATTTATACGTGGTGGAGCAGCTATACTATGTTTGTAACATGAATGGCTCAGCTCGACCGGGAAAGGACCTCGCTCCAAAATAGCAGCTTAATGCTGCTGTGTTTCGTATGGTGAGTGTAGAGAACCGGAGACCCGTTGTACTGGAATCAAGGCATTCAATCTTAGTCCTCAAGGTTGAGAACGCATCTGCATTTTGATTCTTAATCGAGGATAAATGTGGCTGTTAATGGGCCACAGCATCCACTTGCCATCAGGTGGACTGTATGCTCGATTTCACTCTTAACCTATAAAAAAAAAGTTAAGGTTAGACATCCTCCATTAAAAGTCAAAATGCAGATGTTGTCACAATAACTCGTTTTCAGTGTCAAGTGGCTCCGGTATTCTACATTCACCCCCCTACACTTCCCCGTTCGAGCTGACCCATTTGTACTGCAACCATAGCACAGCTGCAGCATGGCTCCTCCAAGTGTAAAACTAATTATTGTATGGATGCAAATTCATCATAGAACTAATTTTAAGGTAGCGTGTGTGTTACCATGTACGAATAATATTCATGCGGTTTATGTTACCTACAAGTAAAGGAAGGATTAACAATAAGGTCGTACACTCATTTTTTACTCCGGTCTTGGTGTGAAGCTATAAAACGAACTTTGCACATAAAAATCCTACGTTTTGACGCTAAGAGATAGACTATCCTCACTATGACTGAGCATAGGCCTCCTCCAAGGAATGCCACAAAGCACGGTTCTGAGCATCCTGCATCAATTGACTTCCAGTGTGTTTTACCAGGTCGTCACTTCATCTAGTGATGGGACGCCCTACACTTCGCCTGCCGGTAGGAGGCTGCCACCCGAGAACCTTTCTTCCCCGTCGGTTATCGGTTCTTCGAGCTATATGGACGGACTATTTTCACATCAGCTTACTGATCCGTTGGGCTATGCCGGTCACTCTACTGCTGATATCCTCATTCCTAAGTTTATCACGTAGAGAAACTCCGAGCATAGCCCTCTCCATAGCTCGCATTTAAATTTAGAATTTGTTAGACATGTGTCATTCAATCATTTCTAGTGAGCCGATGTATTGATTCGTACTACGAAACGGGTCATTCTGGTCCATTATCCGAATGGATCATTAAGTTTTCAGTACTCTGAGATCTGTGAGACTGGCTCGATAGACATTATCGAGCCAGTCTCACATGATGATCATCATGACATCTTTGGTTGTAGGTCCTGTCAATCGTTTGATCCGGAACGTACAAAATGTGATTGCAATCATCAATACTTTGGCGACCTAAGTTAAATGAACGAATGATTCACTACTGACACATGTCCTAGAATTTGCCGTAGGTTTTAGAATTAGAACTTAAATTTTTAAGTTCCAAGTTACCAAATGCTCATTTAAAATATACACATAATTATAATATCCACCCCGAGGCGGTAATTACAGCTCTAATTCATTTAAATTACCGTGGTAAAATCTAAGTAAGAAAATATTACTCTAATTCACTCGTGGAATTTAATACAGAACTAGTGCACCTTACGTTCATTAGAATACGGATAATTTTCGCACAGACACCTGTTAACTAATGTATACGGTTAGTGAAGTCGGAAAGAGTTTTCTAAACATATGCCAATATGAACTTAAGAACCCGACTCATACGGAATGAATTTGCTTGCTCGTATTTCGGGATGTGATGGGATAAGTACATAAGCCGTGTAGTGTTTATACGTAATTCCAGCTTTGTTCGTCGACCGAGAAAAACGCATAATTACTGCAGGAACCCATCCATATGAACAGAGGTCAGAGTAGGGGAATGTTCCGGTGTAATCACAAGGAAATAGGTTTGATTTTATACAACCCGTAGTTAATTAACCAAACGCATACCTAGTTATATTATAATATTAAAACCACGAGGACAAGTGAGAGTAGAACTTGCGCTATGGGGTTCCGCCCCAAGTTTGGTAAATGCCTAGCTACTTTCAGCAAATCAATCCATCATCATTATCGTTATTATCATCATTACAGCCCATCACAAGTCCACTTAACACTTGCCTCTTCTGAACATTGGCCTTTCACAAAGGAATACTACAGAGTACAGTCCAAAGCCAGCATTCATCTTTCTCCTGCATCTCTTACCAGGTCGTACCATATAGTGGGAGGCCACCCTGTTCTTCTCTTACCGGTACGAGGCCTTTCACAAGGAATACCACAGAGTACAGTCCAAAGCCAGCATTGATCTTTCTCCTGCATCTCTTACCAGGTCGTACCATATAGTGGGAGGCCACCCTGTTCTTCTCTTACCGGTACGAGACCTTCCACAAGGAATACCACAGAGTACAGTCCAAAGCCAGCATTCATCTTTCTCCTGCATCCCTTACCAGGTCGTACCATATAGTGGGAGGCCACACTGTTCTTCTCTTACCGAGGTACTCGAGAATATTTCTTCCCCATTGGTTGGCTGTGCCTTGGGTTATGTGGCCGGCGCATTGATACTTCAGTTTAATGATCCGTTAGGCTATCAGTCTCGTTCAACTACTGCGACAACTTACACTACAGAGTACATCACTGACAACAAGCACCGGTTCTACACTCTTGATTTAATGTTTTGAGGAAGAAAACTATTCCTTAATATTAGATATTAATTTCATCTTGACATCTTTTACTCGATCTTGATGAAGAGAGTCGTGAACGACGGACAGACGGACGGATGACAAAGATACAGAATCCTAACAACAAAGGGGGAAAGAGATAAGGGCTATACGATATTGGGTTGTCAAAGATAGTTGATGGAAATAATGCAACAACGTCGTAATTATATAATTTCACAGTACTGTTTGAGTAGTTGAATATCTACTAACCCACCTAATAATCAACAAATCATAAACTGGCGTACAATTTTTAATATTTTTTTTAAAGAGAGATTTAACATTATATGTTAACATTATTTGACCCGACTTCACACGGGTGATTTCTGGATCTCGAAGGGTGACGATCGCTATTTCGAATAAAACGGTTATTTTTTTTAAAAGGTCCCGCTGGGTTGCTTACTGATTCTTTCCAGGACAGAGGTTTTTCCGAATAAGTGGTAAATTAAAAAAAAGTGATTGTTTTTTTTTAATTTACTACTGGTTTTGAGTGAAGTTCACAATAAATATTATTTATAATCTATATTGACTAAAAAAAATTCTGTTCTGTTCTGTCGACAACAGCGCCACCTACCGGGTCTTCCTTCTTCCAGACTAACTTCAAGAGATCATGATGAGTCAGTAAGTAGGTGGGAATATCTTATATATAGATAGCTAAAGAAAAAATTGGAACCTTTATTAATGCTCTACAGTGTAGTAGGCTAGTTCGCAGGGTCGTGTCGTGACTTTTACGTATGTAAAATATCTAAAGGGAATTGCGGATAGGCGTGCGTGGTTTTATAAAATTAATTTTATTTTAAATTGGCTTTCTAATCTAATCCAAATTCTAATCCAGTTTTCGTAATCAATAATAGGGTATATTTGACCGTGTGGACAAAATATTAGGAGCACATTAATTCAATATGACTCAATTTTATTATAGTAAAATTGAACTAATTTTACAGATTACGTTGTGTTTAATTTCACTTCTCTAACACAACATTAAACAATAAACACTTAGGTGAGGTTCTATAAAACACTAGTAGTTAAGCTTAGTTTTAGGAAATCAGTCATTAAAGTAGGCTGCAATACTCGAACACTGTAAGTAGCGTTTAAACTAACGTAACGCGGAAGCCGCTGTGAGCCGTGGTAATTTAGGAGCTAAGCACTCGCCCTAACTTTCGCAGAACACGGGCAACCCGGGTTCGATCCCCACCGACACCAATCAAGTGCTGATTTAGCACGTGCTCGAATGTAAAGTAAAACATAGTGATGAAACCTGCGTATCTGATAAATAAAAATGTTTTGAAGACATGTAAAATCCGCCAACGCATTAGAGCAGCGCGGTGGACTCTTGATTGCCCTTAAACTTAAACCTTCTCACAAATAAGGGGAGACTTGTACCTAGCGGTAGGATGTACAAAGGTTGTAACTTAAAATTTTTAATTTTAACGCAAAAAAATGAAAAATGACATGCTGGTAAGGTAAGTAAGGCCTTTCGCGCATTTGGTCATTTTCTATTTTATCTTTTTTATTTATCACTTAGTTTCCATGTTAATAAAGAAGAATAATGTTTTACAACGTTTCTTCTTATTCTTCTTCATCATCAGCCCGTAAGATCCACTGCTGGATATGGAACATAGACAATATCGATACGCATTGCGTCAATTTTTTTAAAATCCTAACAAGGGTCTACTTTAAATATACTAATTTTTATCAAGCAACTAATGCCAATCGTTACTAATTATGATTGTGTAAAACAACTAAAGTATATTGAGTAGGAAGCTAATGCTACGGGTTTAGATATTCTAAGGTCACGAGCTGCATAGTTAACCGTCATTACATGAACCAATTAAGGTTCGGCTACGCGACCTAGCAAACTAGCACGAATAGCTAACTACGCAAGCCTTTGTGTCACACGTCGGGTGTCGTACGTTAACGGCAGGTGAGCTCTATATCGGGAACACTGATTTTAGACTAAATTCACTACTATTGAGTATTACTATATTCGCTAATACACTAAAAAAGTGACTTTATCACCTACATATTGTCCCATAGCTGGGCAGCACACATCCATCATTCCTGAAAGAGTATTTTTGTCCTAATATGTACGACTTGATGTATGTGACATATGTCACTACATGGCCTTATAAAAGCTTTCTTATATTTTTGGACATCGTTTCCTTACGATATTTTCGTTCTCCGCCGTACACGTGGTAAATTACCACTTACGGATTAAACTACAATTGTACTGGTGTCGGTTGACAACGTATTGGTTTTAATGGCCTAAATTGACAGTCTGTGGTTTTTTAGTTAAAGTAGTTTGTATATTACGTTATTGAACATTACTAACAAACATATAATGTAGGTTGCATGTGAATAGAGGTAGCATGTAAATAGAGAGATATCTTTTTTTTGAAACGAGGTAATCCGTCTTAGTCCTCAGGGGTGAAAACACATCTACATTTTGATTGTTAAGCGAGGATAGATATAGTGTATACGGGCCACAGTATCTACTTACCATCTGGTGGACTGTGTGCCCATTTGTAAACCTTTTTATATTAAAAAAATATTACTTCTAATATTATTTTCATGTTGCGGAAAATAATGATTTCTCATTTTACAAAGAGTTTATAACTTTTAATTTATAAAGCAAGGTTTAGACGAAGCCAGTGTTGGCTGCCAGTTTCATTGGAAGCCAGCACTGGCTTGTTATTGGCCTCGTATAAACAGTTTTACAAGGCAAAACAGCGCTGGCCGCCAGCACTGACGGGAATAGAGCGCCTGCCTATTTTTCAAGCCAGTGACCCCCCCCCCCCACGTGCTCCGCAACCCCCGTGCCAGAATAAATAATTTTTAATGTAATAATTTTACTAGTCATATTCCTATATTTGACGTTTGTATATGATAAACATTATTTTTCAGTTAAAATTTAAAAAATCATTAATTAATACAACGATTTATAAGAATAATCTAGGAATGAAATTATACCATTTGGCCTCATCCAAACTACACGGGTCAGGCCAGCGCTGGCTTGTCTGAGGACTGGCGCCAGCGTTACTGGCTTCGCCTTAACCTTGCTTAAGAGCAAGGCGACTGGCACCTCGATCCCCAGTCCAATGCCAGTGATTACGCTGTGACCCATAGACACATATCTTTTCTTATTAAAAGTTAAAATGTAGATGTGTTATCATCTCTGAGAACTAAGATAGTATTCCTCGTTACCAATAAAAAGGGTATCCGGTTTTCTACACTCACCATACGAAACCACATTATTAAGCTGGTACACATAGTAAGAACAAAATATTAAATAAGGTAATATCAAGCAAGAATTCCCGCCGGTGCACTTCGTTTGAATCTACTAAAGAAGGTGTTTCGCACTAATGCATTTAAACCTCTTGGGAAATTTTTCTTTGTCGTATTAGAAACCAAAAAATAAATACATTTGTCTAAATAACGCCAATTGTTAATTGTAAATTATTTTTATAGAAGCAAGGGTGACAAGTGAGCATCCACCTGATAGTCAAAGTATACTATGGCCTAGAATTAAACACAAATACGTTGTCTCCACTGAGACTACGACGGAATGCTTCGTTGCGGTTAAAAAGGATCTCTGAGTTCTTGTAACTCAGCATACCAAATGTTTCGCTTCTGTGCGAGTGTCTTCCTTCCCCGTCGAGCCATCAATTAATGCTGCGGCCATAATACATGCAGCGTTGATTAACCACGTAATAAACTTAACTTTTATAGCTATGACGAGTAGTGGTGGCGCAAGAGAATCCACTACCCCATATCATGCTGTGAGTGTCGTAAGAGTCAATAGAAGTAAACTGAAACAAGAGATTGGCAGCAGCATCTTCCTAACGACAGCTAAAAATAACAAAACAACTACGGTTGAAAACCCACCCGCCAAGCTTGTCAAGTATAGCAAATCCACATGAGGCTACCTATAGACAAAAGCCATGTTCAGACATTTTCATAGGCTGTAATAAAAAAATTATAATTTTAAACAAACATCAAATTTAATTTGTTGGCTCTTCTATCATTTGCTATTTATTAATATGTTTAATAATAAATAAAGTAAAAATTTGGAGAATCCAAAAGTGCACACCCCAAAAGCTCATATAAAAAGTGATTATCAAAATGAACGGACTCTACATGATTCTGAAGATAGCGAAAAAAATATGAGGTCGTTTTGTTAAGTAGTTTATCTTGTACACAGAGAATTTATGAACCACAGACAGGAAAGGACATCCAGAGTATAACTTTTATCGCAGTTTTTTTTTAACAATAATATGTGTTTTTAAATTTAAAAAAAAAAAACATAAGGCTTGTTCATTATTGTTTCCTCTTTCTAATCATGTACTTTCCATAACACATTGCGACGTAAAATAATAAACACAACTTAATGGGTCTGTAAACTAGTGACTAAATATATTCGACAGTACTCGTAGAGCCCAAGCTCTCCGATTCGCGTTCGAGATGTGCAAGACATTTCCATTGATAATTTTCTTTAGAACTAACAGAATCTAATTAACAACTTTATAGTGATCGCTATTATCCTTAAAAATGAACATAATATTATCATTCTTTAAATTGACTGTCTTACAATTGTTTATTGAAATGGGTACTTATGTGTGTTTTTCTATCATAGGAACAAAAAATGGTCCTAACGTTCAGCATCATTGGCTCCGTAATGACCTACATTAATCAAAGGTCGTAATTTGATAGTTCACACCTGACCGCTTTCCGATGTTGTTGTACTTGAAAGAGCAATGTAAGAGACGTTGTCCACGTTGCTTAAACGCACATTTCTAAGTTCTGTCATTTTTTTTGTGGTATTCAAAACACTCAACAATCGAATTCTCATATTACATAAAATTCTGTGAGTAATTAGGAATAGTTTAATTCGATGAAAGACAAATATTACATTAAAATCAGAACAATCATCATCATCATCGTCGTCGTCATTATTTGTTATCACATCCTTTACATAATAATGTCGTTAAACACTAATGTTCGTACAGTTGTGCTCAAATTTAAAATGAAAGTCTAGAAAAGAGCATATACAGCTACAGGTTATATTGAGGCATTTTATCAGTGTCTCTAGAATAACAACACTACAAAGAAAGCTACATTTCTGTGCAGCTATAGCCACTTGCAATTAGGACTATGAGTTCATATTTCACAGAAAAATAAAAAAGGTTATAATTAATAGTAATTTAGGTAAATAGTTTGAATTTTATTAGAAAAACCGTTGTCTTTAGCTAGGGCTTGCAAGGGTCAACTGGCTGCAATAGCTGTATTATAAGGTGTACTACGAGTACCCCAATGCCACAAGCAAAAGAACCCACCACAGCCCAAAGCCCGGTTCTGAAGAGTTTATTACACTTTGACAAGTCATAATGATAATGATTTCTTATATTTACGCGAACACTACACAATGATTAAGACTACATTTAAAGATTTTATCGCGTTTATTTCAATTGATTTTTAATTTCTTGACGTATCGGGTGCTTTCCAGCATCCATGGTGACGGTGGACTGAGGTGACTGACGTCGCGATGTCAATGTTAACCCGGAGTACCTTTAGCTCTTTAAATATTATTTATGGTCCGATCTATGCGGAATGAACTTACTGTGTCAAGTCTTGCAGTGGTAGCTTTAGTTTTAATTTTATTAATGACATGATCCCAAGTAGGTTGCAGCGCCAAACCCTCTTCTCCATTGAAATTAGGATGTTTTTCAATTTCAATAGCCTCACGTATCATCCCTGATATGAATCAATGTTCATTTCGCTAGGATTTGTGGTCTATCAAATCCGATGTAATGGCGGGGGCCGTCTAGGATATGATCACAACCTGAAGATTTCGAGGAACGTTGGCGCTTCACGTCAGCTACGAGTATATGTTCTTTTACGCAGGTTCTAACTGATGTTTTTGTTTGCACTATATATAAGGGACCACATTCACAATCAAGGTTGCACACTCCTGCATCTTGTACAGGGATAGCAAAGTTATAACGATAGTTACAATTGATAGGACTCTTGCATGAAACTAAGGTCACAAATGAACTTGCAGTCCACTGGCTGTTATGTGGTCACTGGAGTCCACGGACACCTGCAGCCAAGTTTTTTAAACGAGTCGTGAAGTAGCGGATGTAGGTACTAATTTAATCAGTTTACGAGTACGTAACTACGACGGTTTTAAATTTTCTAATGTAACTCTTAATTAGTTTTTGTTCATATATTTACAAATGGATTTTATTGTATTTGAAACAGTTAAAAAACTTTCTAAAAGCCATTACAATCAAGAACAATGGCTGGTTTAATGGAACATATTCCATAGATTCATCAGCATCTTAATGTAGCCCACGTCATTCACACAAAGGTGATCTCTAAGTTAAAGGTATATGAATTATTAATTTTGGATTAGTAATGAGATGTTACGCATATCTGAAGGTTCTCCACAATAAAATTGTATAATATGAACTATTAGATGATAGAAATCTACTGTTCGCTCATGAGGCAAACTAAAGGTTGAATACACACTAAGCTGCTTTTATAATTCATGCTACATTAAAATGTTAGACTTAGTTTAAATTTTTATTTATAAATAAATTATTTTAGCATTTATATGATAACACGTTATATCACTGTACCGTGTAGTGGTGGTGTAAGAATATCCACCACCCCATATCATCCCGTAGCTGTCGTACGAGGCGACAAATGAGGAGATGGGCAGCAGCGTCTTCTTTATGACGACTAACAATAAAAAAATGCGGTTGCCAACCTGCTTGCAAAGCGTGGCAAATATGGTAATTATCCCTTCTGTAAGACAATATACAGGGGAGACCTGTGTACAACATGGAACTTTAATAGGCAGTAACGGTAACGGTAACATTATGTCGCATTTCCCATAGTTGCTCTCCAATTCACTTACGCTGCTACACGGCAATATTTGCTTCACATAATCACATAATCTTTTTAAGTGTTAATAATAATAGTATATTTTAATCCTTCAACGTAAAATATTTATTTTTTTGAAATCTATTATTGTGTTTATTACATACACTGAATAAGATTATACCATTCAGTTACATTATATCACATAGTGTGTACTTAGCTTTATTGTGCCATTCGAACGCCCCATCTTTATCTTTCAAACATTACTGAATTAAGACTTTTTCCTTCTTTTAGATACTTTCATATCTCAACTATAATTTCACTCTCAACGTGGGGTTCATATAAATATTTATGTTGTAATCTCTCGCCACCGCAGGTAGCGTGAAACAGCAGAACGATGCTGCTGTGTTTTATATGGTGAGTGTAGACGTCTGGAGACCCTTTTTTACTGGAAACGGGCTATTCCATCTTAGTTCTCAGAGGTGATAATGCGTTTAGATTTTGATTCCGATGTATACAAAAAATGTAATACATTCATCTTCTTTATATCATCTTGTACAGCCGTGATACAGCTTTATTAATTTATATGTGGTAGAGCCAGGCTACAGCTACATTAATTTATACGTGGTAGAGCCATGCTACAGCTTTATTAATTTATATGTGGTAGAGCCAGGCTACAGTTACATTAATTTATACGTGGTAGAGCCATGCTACAGCTTTATTAATTTATATGTGGTAGAGCCAGGCTACAGCTACATTAATTTATACGTGGTAGAGCCATGCTACAACTATGTTAATAGTTGTATCACGAATGGGTCGACTCGACCGGGGACCACGCTCTCACATAATACCAGCGTAGAATAGCAGCTTAACGCTGCTGTGTTTCGTATGGTGAGTGTAGAGAACTGGAGACCCTTTTTATTACTGAGAAAGAGGCATTCCATCTTAGTCCTTACGGGTGACAACGCATCTGCATTTTGATTCGCAATCGAGGATAGATGTAGATGTCTATGGGCCACGGCAGTCACTTATCATCAGGTGGACTGTGTGCTCGCTTGTCACCCTTATCCTATAAAAAAACAGTCCACTAACGGAAATGAAACACTAATGAAACAGTGAACTATCTATTTATTTATATTAGTACAAATGTAAAATTTAATTTATGTTGTACTTTATCCAATAACCTTGTAGTGGCGGTGTAAGATTATGAACTACCCCACATCATCGGTGGGTGTTGTATGAGGCGACAGAGGGAAATGAACTAGGAGATGGGCAGCAGAGTCTTCCTGATTACAGTTACATAAAAATAATAAACTGCGATTGTTTACCCACTTCCCAAGCGTGGCAACTATGGCAGAAATCCCCCCCGAGGTAATCTATGGCGAGGCCTACGATCAGCAGATCTTTTGATAGGATGTAATGGTAATGGTTATGGTAATAGCTATGGTGATCCAATGAGTAACTTTGATTGAAAAAGCAGACCTTAAGCAAATAAAATGTTTAAATATCACCCAAGCTTAAAAAAATTAAACATGTAGTAATTTCTTTCGTATGTTTGGGGAAACAAAGTTACTTGAGGACTATACTACAATCAACTGTTCCCAAATCGTCATTAAATCGATAATTGGCTCCAATCGTTAAGACAGGACTAAAATGGATTTTAAATCTTATTTATTTTTACTCATCACTCATTCATTACAACCACCACCATCATCATAATCATCTTTACAGCCTATTACAACTTCACCATAGAACATGAGGACAAGGACAATCACGGAATGCCTTAGCCACCTGTGTCCTTGAACTTTCTGCATATCATATCTGGTCATCACTCCTACACAAATTGAGGATGGATGTAGAAGTTGAAGTGTTTGGTCTCCGACTTACCGTCAAATTGACTGTGTGTTCGTTAATCTCCATTACCTGTAAGAAAAAGTAACGAATATTAGATAAAGGCGAGATATCAGTAAAGCACCAAAACGCCTGCTAACGGTGTCGTACTTTCGTGAGACAAGTTCCTCACTTATGTTCAGTAAACTATTGTCAAAGGGCTGACAATGAAAAATCTAAAAAGTTAAGTCCTTATAAGAAATACGGACGCTTTAAGAAGTTTTTAAAAGTGCGAGCATAAGTAATATCTAGGTACAACTCATTGTCTTTTAACAAACGTAATTTTCCTTTTCATTTCGACGGAACAGCGAACACGTGCCAACTTGAATGACGACCTATCGTCGATTTAGTTTCGTAGAAAAATATTCGCATCTCTTCCAATCCCACTCATTGAGCGTAAGCCCTTTTTGGCACAGAAATTGCTTAGGTCAAATCAAACTTTGCTGATAGGTGTGAAAGATGTAGCCAAAAGTTATGGGTTCAAAAATATGGCAAAAAAAAGGGGATGTTTTTATATTCGACGAGTAAATTTTTTTAGGTGGAAAAATAGGAGATGAAATTTTAATATGTCTATTTCCTTATTTATTTAACAATAGATGTAAACACAAATAACGGAGAGAACACATCATGATAAAAAGTTTGTACAAGGGCACTACTACCTATTTTATAATGAAATTTCTTCAAGTAGGGTTTAAAAAGATATAAGACATTGCGATTCAGTCGCAACTAGTAACGAATGAATTAAATCAAAATAAAATATATAATGTGGTGCGGATTAAAACTTCACATATGGAAGCGTTATAAAATAAATATACATTGGTTTAATTTCCCATCGAAATGGGAATGAATTATTCGTTAATATGCATAAATAATAGACTTTGAGAAACTGAAGAACTACACCGATGACCGATTTCCCTTCTGAGCCGCGGCTGCGTGTTGTTTTCAAATCATTACGAATCGTTTCGCTCGTAGACTCGACGATTTCTAGCCTCCCAACAAGCTTGTTTCCGAAAAGGTTTTAGTACCATGGACCACATAACCTTCGGCAAATTGTACAGAAGAGTGAAGAATATTTGCCATTTTGTCTTACTTACGTGGACTACGAGAAAGCCTTTGATACCGTCGAAAGGACATGTCCAAAATCGCCCTGTGCAATAAAAACATCGGACGTACACGATAATTTATTATCTACGTTATTATATAGGTTGCAAATATTTTTATAACACGGCATGCCAAAATGACCATGAATAAAAAGTATTCTATTCGACTTATAACATTAATCGCCGACATATTCGCCAAGCGTCATGTGGTGTATAAAAATTACTGGGGACACCCCATCGATTATAACCGATCTTATGAATTTTTATATTTCTGCATATTTTTTTATCTGAATCGTATTTTGAAATTATTTCGAATAAACTGCAAATATAAACTACAATAAAAACAATCTAATCACTATTTCTTTTTGTTATTCCCTAAAAGTATAATTTAAAAAACCTACTATACCTAATGAATGAGGTCAAACTCGAATATAAATAGGTAGTTAGAATAACGCTGAAGTGAACAAAACCTAATTATCTCATCATGATCAGGCTTTCTAATGATGGTTTAGAAAAGCATGTGGCTAACTTCTAACTAAACGATCACTTACGAGTTTATGATAATTAATATTTTTAATATAAAAATTACGATAAAAAATAAATCGATAAATATTATATCGATAAAATTATTCCAGGATAGACATTTACGGAACTAGTATAATTCGCCTATGTTGTCAGCACTATTGTTCAAAAAATTAATTTATTTTAGTAGTTTGGCGCCCTTTCATACATTTACTTTTACTAAAAGAGTCTCGCCTCTTAAACGTAGTGATTATATTCTATTTGTTACGCATATGCAATGAAAAGTGTATTTTGTGTAAATTGCGGCTCTGCTGGTTTTATGTCATTGAAAGACGTTACAGAAATTGTTACAGGATATTGTTTTTCAGTTTCTTAAAATTCGTTTTTTTTAAATTCGGTTAAATATTTTCATATTAAAGCCAACTACCTATGGTTTTAGTGACAACGGTGTTTACACTTACACCTCGTATAACTTCAAAATCCGAAAAAATGAAAATAAGATCGTATAGAAATTCCCTAATGATCGACAATACAACACATTATTTTCCGATGCTTTTGGTTTCAGAGCGAACAATGTATACAGTCCCCTACAGCGGTGCCAAGTTGACTATCGGTATACCTAAGCGCTGAAGTATTTGTATACTAGGGCTACGATGGCTTTTGGAGTACAGAACCAAAGTAGATAATCTATTTAACTGCAGACAGGTATAAGAAAAGTTGATGTTATATTCCCATACTCTTCACCACCGCAATGGAAGACGTTTCCAAGCTACTGGACTGGAAAAGTTATTAACATCAATGGCGCCTGCATCACTCACCTTCGATTTGCCGACGATATAGTCCTTATGGTAGAATCGCTGGAGTACCTAAGCGCTATGATCAATGACCTCAATAGTGCCTCTCAGTGGATTGATCTTAAGATGAACATGGATAAAACAAGGGGTTACGGCCCTGAGTTGCCCAGACGAAGGTCGACTGGGGTAGGGCCCATCTGTACTCCAGCTGACGGGCAACAAAGGGAAGAACTCAAATGGTGTATGGAAATGTATTATATAATGGATGCACAAGCAAACACAACTTACCTAGTTCAGGAGTAGGGTCGGCCACCAGGAGACGTCAGCGT
>DWHP01000052.1:0-27083 GCA_018247895.1 Parnassius honrathi
GCCTATGGGCCACAGCAACCACTTACCATCAGGTGGACTGTGTGCTCGTTTGTCACCCTGTCCTATAAAAAAAAATACCGTCGTCATAGAAGTCAAAACTACTAAACTTTCATTTCGTTTTTAATTTATATTTATAACTAAAACATAAAGGTAAAAGTAAAGTTCCAGCCTAAAAACGACGCTGCTCTAGTGCTTGTTGATGGACTTTACACATATTTTTTTACAGTGTCCTGTGTCTTTTCCCAGCAGGTGTTATATCAGCACTTAAAGTGCAATTAATAATTTCATTGGTGGCGACGGAGATTCAACGATAGCGTACAGTGTAATTCACTGCGAGCGGTTTGCTCGCGAGCTAGGTACTACAATTATTGCGCTTATAAAGTTTGGAAATTGGTACACCTACATGTATTTTCGATTAATAATCAAAATGCAGATGCGTTGTCGTCTTTGACGTCTAAGATCGAATCGCTTGTTACTTGTAAAAGTGGGATCCGGTTCTCAACCATGTGGTCCTCAAAGTACCTCACGAGCTGACAGCTTATAATGGGTTCCATTATTTTGGAGAACAATGAAGTGATGTCGATAGCCCTGTAGTTGGACAAGTCTGAGCGGTCGCCTTTTTAGGGATCGGGTGAACTAAAGTTGTCTTCTATGCCAGTACACACACGGTAAAGTTTCTATAATCTTATGATTATACCGTAATGTAATGTCTAATTAATACTTAAATGTAATGTGTGAAATAAATAAATGAGTGTAGGACAACGCATAGGCAGTACGAGTACCGGAAAAAACGCGTTAGAACCGATGCTAACTCTGGAACACACGTCTTCAATAAAAGGGGAATCCATCTGGGCCATTCTACTTATTGACGTCCAGCGAGAGGAGTCTGAGCACATAGCGAGATGGTCGGCGGTGTGTTCTTTCATCATCGAGGCGAGTTGGACGCAAAAAGAACCTCAAATATCGCCCTTCTATGCTGCGGCATGAGCCAGTGAGTCGTCTTCCCCGTGCGGAGATGGAAGAGATGACTGACAGAAGTTTCCTTGGACAGCCTTGGCATAATACCATAATTAAATAAGACGTAGAGAAGAAAGCTTGATTAATTTGAAATCTTTGGATCACAGGCAGTCAGTCAATGAAAGACGAAAGGCGCCAAATAATTGAATATTTTATTTTTACAATCTATTTATTCGTTTTGTAACAAAAATAAAGAAAAAGTAACAAGTTAAATGCTTGCGGCACTTACTCTATTATGTATTGAGAATGTTATATCAAATTTTATCCTGTAAATAAGCCTAATTAGCCTGTGGGTAAAATAGGCCCTGAGTATCCGCGATGTATCGCTTATTTTTATGTTAATTTAAGTATTTATAAATACCAGATATTGTTATTAAGGAGTGTGAAACGATAAACTGTTGCGTTGCCGACAAACTGGCTTACAGTTTGGACAAATTTAAAATGTAAGTAATGTACACTCTTTATAAGAATAAATAAAAAAAAAGATGATGACATCATATCCTTCTGACATCTGACTTGTCAGCGAATTGACGAGCGGAATGAAAGCTATTCGAATACAAGGACCTACTAACCCGGTGCAGAAGAGATTTCATTCAGTACAATACTGAGATTAGGTACAGTGATTAATTAAAGTTGCTCTCATCAGAAATATATATCCTGGTATAATTTCATCTGTTAGCAAAAGTTAATGTTGACTTTTACTGCCATCAAAAAACTAGTAAGGTTTTAAGAATTTTACTATAATTTTAGATAATGTAGTGAACATATTTACGTTAAAGAGCTATGCTGCAGCTGTATTATGATGGTAGTACGAATGAGTCGGCTCGACCAGGGATGTACCCAGCGTGAAATAGCAGGCGTAATGCTGCTATGTTTAGTATGGTGTCAGATGTCAGGTGTTAATCTAGACAGCAATAAACACAACACATTTATTCAAAGATATAAACCGAAAAAGTGCGAGTAGTAATAATAAAGGGTTATGTATAAAAACTTAATTATGTATGCAGATAGTTCATATAGTAAAGTAAGAACCGAAAATTGATCTAATGAAAACGTAAACGCGAGTTTTTTTTATAGAATTAGGGTGACAAGCATGCACACAGCCCACCTGATGGTAAGTGAAAACTGCGGCCCATAGAGATCTGTATCTATCCTCAAATAAGCATCAAAATGCAGATGCGTTGTTACCCCTTAAGGACTATGATGGAATACCTCGTAACCGGTAAACAGGGTTTCCGGTTCTTCTCTACACTCACCATACGGAACATAGCAGCATTGATATTCTGTGAGAGCGTGGTCCTTCTCCGGTCGAGCCGACCCATTCGTGCTACAACCATAAGATAGCTGCAGTATGGCTCAACCACGTAAAGTATCAAAATATATGTCATACATGGCGGTATTTTGATTGTGTTGAATCAAAATCTTAATTTTTTACTACCCTGGAAGACCGTAGAGTGACAGAGAGAGTCTACTCATCGGTCATCGCTTAGAGTAATTTCAATACATTTGTAAATTATTCTAAGATTCAGTCTTTCGAAAACAGTCTACGTTTAAGGAGTGAACATCGCTGGACTTGCCAAAACTGTGCTTGAACCAATTACAGGAGCGGAACAATAAAAATTATTTTAATCGACTTCAAAACTAGAGGAGTTTCTTTCTCAGTTCTGTATTTTTTAAAGTATGTTACGGGGTATTGGCAATGACGCAACCTGGGGAACTTAATGATATCTCGGTATTTGTGTCAAAGGCATTTTGAAGTTTTTAGTATTTTCATGGATAATTTGTATAAAAAAACATGTGTGCAGTTCACACACGGAAGTGAAACCTTCAGAAAACCAAACATCGAGAGTATGATACGAATGCAGAGTATCAGTAGTGGGATAATTGTAGGGTTTATTTAATATAATATTGTTACATAGTTTAAAATTATTTTATATTTTATTTTAGATAAGTATATTACATTATATATTATATAAACCATAAGTTTTTAATTTCATCATAGTAAGTACTTAAATATTTTCTAATCAAAACATTTCGTCCTTAATCCATACTCATAGATCACATGCTCACAGTTGTATACTTGTAGCACGAATGGGTCGCCTCGACTGCGGTAGAACCACGCTCTCACAGAATACCAGCGTCAAATAGCAGCTTAATGCTGCTGTGTTTCGTATGGTGAGTGTAGAGAACGGGAGACCCTTTTTAATGGAAGAGAGGCATTCCATCTTAGTCCTCAGGGTTGACAACGAATCTTCATTTTGATTCGCAAACGCGGATAGATGTAAATGTCTATGGGCCACAGCAAACACTTACCATCAGGTGCACTGTATGCTTGCTTGTCATCCTTTTCCTATAAAAAACATGCAAAATCTTCATACGTAATAGGAAACACTGTATATTATATTCTATCTCATTCTCTCGCAGGCCAAATCATATAGATGTGTATGTTTGCCTCTTTTTAGTGTTGCATTTTCAATTCATCGAGTTTCATATAAAGAAGTTTTCACTTCAAAAAGAGGAGATCATTCATAATCATACGTTTTTCTTAAGAGGTGTATTTAAAATGTTTTAGTATGGATTTATATGAGAAATCCCTTTTGCGTTTTTTGATTGAGGATGCCAGATGCCGTTTCTGGATTCTTTCCAACCTCAATGAGTGAAATGCGTAGTGTCGTTTGACTAATCCAATGACTATATATTATTTCTAATGACAAATTTTCAAAAAGAGCCTTTTGCAAGCTTTTATAGTAACATTTTCAATATGTTATTCGAATGTAAGTTTCTCATCAAATGTTACGCCGAAGTCTGTTATAGAGCTAACCTCTTTTACTACCGCCATATTAATAAAATACATATACAAAAAATAAATATACAATAAATAATTAGTTCTCACACCAATTTGCGAGACTACTTGTATCTTTTAAGGTAATTTTGTAGTAACAATAAATGTTGCTCTGATTCAATTACACCAGAAGTTCGCAAATCATTGGCGTTCGTGTATGGAGAACGATATGAAAGATGTTCCACAATATCATATGAAGTAATATTGGTTGGACTAGCATTTGCACTGATACTTATACTCTGCACTTGATATTATAAACGTCCAAATGACAACCAATAATAACGACATAAGATTTACGATTCTGTAAGTAAGAGTTAAACCATATTAGCATGTTTCCAACAATATCTTCGTTGTCTTGCTTAAATCAATACATTGTAATACATCATTAACCGCTATTGCACTAACTCCAAGCAAGATTACTGCTTTAGCTTTACAGAAATTTCACTCTTGTCCTAAAGACACCCACATTGTAATCGGGTGGAAAAAAGACGCTGGCAAATTACTCTTAAATCTACTACTTCTTGATCTACTAAATCTTCTTTGCTGCTCGCATCATGAATGACGAAGCGAGCTATTTTGAAATGTGAGTATGTCTATATTATAACGAAACCAAAGAGGTAAAGAGCCTCCGCAGGTCTGGCTGTTCCACTCTCACACGTCCGTGCGCCTCGGTATACGGTCGACACTGTGTTTTATAATATCATGTTTTATATATAATGTTTTATAATAATGTAAAAAATTCATTCCAAAATTGCAATACAATTTTTAGCACAAATGTTGTCTACAGCTGGGATTCGAACTAAGAACCCACCCGCGACCTAGTAGCCCAAGTATTTTGGCCTCTAGGTACGCAGTAAGCGGAAATCTTAGGCATTTGATTACTTTATTGACCGTGTAATGACGGCGTAAAGGAATCCATTACTCTATACTTTCCTGATCGTTGTTCAATAATACTTGCTAACTATGAAAAATATATCCTAGAAGTTTACCCTATGAGACCTGGAAGATCCTCGGGGAGGTTTATGATAAGCAGTGGACTTTTAACGAGCTGTTATTAATTAATGAACTCTATTAGCACACAGTAAAGGTTAACTATTTTGAAAAAACTACTACCGATTCATAATATATTTAAATACATGTTTCTGATAAGGGTAAAATTAGTTTTGATATATTGCATTCTAACGGTTGTGTGGGAACGTAGCTAATTCTATAGATCAAAATGGTAAAAGAAAGAGAAGATTACACGCCCTAATTTGGACAGGACCGTTACCACAAAAAGTTTGCTTTTTTGTAGCGTAACTTTAATGGACTGCGTATCTGCGATTTATTTTTTTCTTCATTTTTTTATGCAACAAGATTTCGATGTTCAGTAGGCTCAGCGGGAGCGATTAAAAGTGCTTAGTCGATATCTTAATTTCTACGAATAATATACGCTAGTTGCAAAAAATATTTTTATTATTAGCTAGGATTCTGCTCCGGTTTTGCACGGGTGATATCCGGATCTACAAGAGCGCCACCTTCCAGGTCTAACTATGCTATAATCTTCGCGAAAGTGCAAGCAATACGTTGACAAAATTTTACTGCAATCTGATGAACGGTACGGCAGCACGTAAATTACGAACAAACAAATATTAATTTTTATATATTAGATTTAAATATTCAACTTTTAATAATGTTAATATTAATACTTATACATTTCAATGTTCTTGCTTGGATGAAATGAGTAATATTCTTGGTGTTAGGTTTTCTTTTTGTTCAAGTGTGTAAAATTTAAGTTGGACCCACATTCTTACCTATGCCTGCCACCAGGCAACGGTGCATCGCTGTTATTTCCTAGTTTGACGGATGTGGACAGCCAGGTAAATCACAGGCAGTGAGGCATTTATTTTTTTCGTGTATGTCACAACGAACTCGAAGAATTCTTTATGTGAATTTATAGTTGCAAATGTTAATGGTCTGCTGCAGCCACTTACCATCGGGCGGACAATAACCGTAATTTAATAATACGGGTGTATTTGTGTGCGTGCGTGCGTGCGTCAGTGTGTGTGTCTCCTTTGTAATATTCTTTTACATATTTTTTAAATCCTGTCACGCAATTCAATATATTTTAATTTGTATTTAATGTGTTCTTAAACTGAAAAGTCATTGCCATTAGTAAAATAAAAGTAAGTGTGCAAAATACGAGTAGCTAGCTAGACACAATGACCTGCGATACGCTTCGTGTGATAATACGGTCTGGAACCTGCAATGTACGCTCGTGAACGTCTTATCAACCTAAAGCACGAACGTCTGTATCGTTCTTACTTAAATAAATATACAACTATATACGTTTAAATAAAATTAATGTGTATGTTTGTAACGTCGAAATAACCGCCTAATATTGAGCTCAGAGGGAAATTTGCATGACAATAAGACTTCTCTGTCTGTCTGTCCATGGTAATCTTCTGAATGGCTGAAACGATGGTAAAAACACTTCTCATAAAGATAGAGAGCAATGTCAGAAGTGATCTAGATATACGTGGTAGAGCCATGCTGCAGTTATATTAATAATATACTTGTAGCAAGAATGGGTCAACTCGGCCGGGGAAGGACCGCGCTCTCACAAAATACCAGCGTAAAATAGTAGCTTCGTGCAGCTGTCTTTCGTATGGTGAGTGTAGAGAGGCGGAGACCCTTTTTACTGAAAACGAGGTATTCCAACTTAGTCCTCACGGGCGAGAACGCATCTGCATTTTGATTCGTAATCGGGTATAGATGTAGATGTCTATGGGCCACAGCAACCATTTACAATCAGAGGAACTGTGTGCTCGTTTGCCACCCTATTCTATAAAAAAAAACTATATTTTATTCGAAAAACTTGTCTATACATATAAATTAAATTTAATTGTCGATGTGTAATATCGAAATAACTGCCTAACATTGAGCTGAGAGGGTAATTTTTATGCCATTGGTACAATTACATAGGTCTGTCTGGCTGCCTGTCCGTCCGCGCTAATCTTGGCTGAACTGATTATAATAAAACTTCACAAACAGATAAAGAATAATGTAAGAGTGACCTATGCTATTCTTTATACGAAAAACTTGGCAAAAAAAAAAAGATATGTACTACGTACTAGAGGAGCTATTCCAAACAAAAAATGTGCACTACTCTGTATCCGCACATGCGCGGGAAACAGTGGAGACGCGCATGCGCAGTTGATATTAAACGCGCGAAAAGTGTCATAATAAATAATTGTCTATTTAGATTGTATTGTTCATCGAGTACATTTTTTAAAATTTCCGTTTATTTCGCATACGTGCTAATTTAATATAAAATTATTATTAACGCCGCTGCGCACTGCACGAATATCGAAGCCACAGTAACAGGTGTACGGATTGCAGTACAGTGCAGTTGAACATAGTGAGTGTTCGGAATGCCAAATCTAGTGCGTAGTATATATCGATGACTCAAAGTAACGCCATTATTATATATTAGTTATATAATATGGCCAGTATTACATACTAACGATCCAACTTAAATATTTAAACCTTAAGTACATACCTAAGTCAAGAAATGTGGTGTTAAAAATAAGTATTTGATAGTAGGTAAGTAATATAGGCATGCTGAAAAAAATTCATTAAAAAAATCTGTAACACACTGCCCGTATTATCTTTTAAATTAAAATGCGTGGTAATGCATTATTGTAACTGATTTTACTGCGCACCCACACAAAAATTGCAATAACGGTATATCATTATTAATATATTTAAACTTAGGTTTAAACTATGGCTACTCTTTGAAAAATAACTCCGTATAAGTAGGTAGGTACTATTATGTTTTTACTCATTTGATATTAAGAAATGCCTTAGATACGTCCCAACACAAGTATTTTGTAGAAATTTAATACACAGTTTTAAAAAAAAGCAATAAATATTTTACGATTCACGAAAAAGATACTAAAATATTACATATGGACTGAATTTTTACACGCAAAAGCTCGGTATACCTATTCTGAACCTTCTCTGCAAATTTGGCCGGTTATTGCAAAATAATCCTGATGGTACTTGTTTATATATTTCCCTTTTAAAACCACTTGTAGGTTAGAAATATTTAACAACATTTTTGTACTCCGTGGAAAATTCAGGCAAATGGACCACTTAGGGTATCTCATTATCAGTGCCTATGTCACAGAGGTTCTTTGTATGTGTTTCATGTTCGTGTAGCTAAGTGAGTTAAAGGAGACGGTCCATTTCAGGCCCAGTCTATGTACACAACACCGTAAAAAAGCGAAAAATTCAGGGATTTTATGTAAAATAAAATAACAGAATAAATCAAACTAAATGACTTGCTAAAAATAAAAATGCAATCCCAATTTTTCATGATTTTGCAACATGGCGCCCTTCCAGTCATAAAATTGTATTTCAAATGTCATGTCTGAAAAGTGACTTGAGTCATGAAATAATGTAGGTAGTGTGATAGTTTTTTAATTCCGAGCTTGTTCGTGCAGTTGTAAACTCGTGATGCGTTTATTGTGTTTCTTTTGGATTTCTTTGGAGAATTGTTTTCTTTATTTGAACTTTGGATCTGTAATTACTTGTTTGACTCGGCTTTTAACTTCATGATTTACGTGAGATTTTGATTTCCTTGATATCGGACATCTGTAGAATCACATTTCGAATCACTAGGCATCAATAACCTCATGACAGTTGACAGCTAACGTCAAAACAACATCAATTCACCATTAGTGTTGCAGTTTTTGATAAGAATAAAATATTAATAGCACTGAAATAAAGGCGAATTCGTTAATTTGAATGTCCAAAAGTGGTGTAATATAGGTAGTATTTTAATTTATTTTCCTAATTGTACAAAACCAGGCCTACGCTTCATACAAATTTGGACCGTCTCCTTTGACGGTACTTTTTGTTATAAAATGTGAGAACTCAATACAAACGTGACTTTAAAAATTACAGTTATCGGTTTAAGATGCTAGTTTTTAGTTTTTTAGATTAATTCGTTATTTTGTGTTTAGTTTTATATAATATTTTTTATTATTCATAAATTATTACAATCCAAGATCATGAATAAGATACGGAGAATTACCCATATACATAAGTATGCTTTTTACTTTTTACTTTATGTATAGCCTTTTAACGAAGGTGCTGGTGTCGTGTCCATGCACTTGACCATTTTTTAAAAATAGCTGTACAATAAAAGTTTTCTAAAAGGTTTGAAAATCTTGGTTCATTAGACCCAAAGATAAATGGATTTCTTTTAGTCTTCGAGCCTCAGACCCGAAATACAACTTTGTTTTCTTAAAAAATGTTACCCTACACTAAGATTTTCCACTATTAAATTAAACATGCACAAACATTTAGACTCAGGCTAAGTTTTCGTAAGCCATACAAACAATTTTCCGTGCGGGATTTGTATACTCTCTCACTCGGGAAAAATATGCACATACATGAAATACTCAATTACATTCTTAATCAAATGAATTTTATAAAATACTTTATAATAATCGAGATAAAAAAAATTATATGATTGCTGCAAGACATCTTTGACGTTCAAGTTCTCGTAGTTTTAAGCGATAACTATATAATACGTTTCGATTATATGAATGGATTGTTTATTAAATTGTATTCTTCATTGCCAATTTTTTTATTTAGATCCTTTATTTTCTGAATAAGCAAAAACGTTTCAAATAAAGTAACTTGTTGATGTTGCTCACCAATTGTCGCACGTTAAGAGTCACTTACTTCGTGCTGGATATTAATTATGTATACAGCGGAGACGGGAGGAAATCCTCTTATTAAGTATCAATTTAAAGAAAAAAACTTTTTAACTGTCTCAAGTAACAGGTTATTGCAAATCTTGCTACTCAAAAATAAAGAATGTAGCTTTTCACAAAGTGTTTCGCATCAAATACTCGTATGTCAAAACCACATAAAATGTGTAACAAGCAATAAATAAATTATTAATTTTCTGCTACTAATAAAAGCAATGTTTCCTTGCTAGGAAGTTAGGAAGGTGCATTCAAGGCAATAGCGAACAATTGTCACTAATGCAGGGCTCAATTTATTTACGAGACAACCGCTAGGGGCGCGCTGGAACATAGTCGTTCAACTGCGATAGAATGGAATAAGGAATTAAATTATTTTCTTTTTCTATCATTACAGCCTTTTAAAAGTCCTCTGCTGAACATATCCTCCCTGATACATTGCCTCGTGTGTTTGTCGTAGCTGACATGCTGGTCCAGGCAGAGTGGCAATCGCAGTTTGTATTTTTTTAATTTGTTATAAAAAAGATGCCGCAATTATTTTCCTAGTGTGTTTCGCCTCTCACGACATCCACCTGACTATATGGGGTACGCGGATAATTAAATACGCGAATATTTTTTTACTTCTGTATTCTGCTTATCATACCATAACCAATGTAAGGTAATAATGTCGTTAAACTTAAATACTTACTTTTACATGGCGGATACACGTTGAAAATATTACATATTATGGCTACAGCAAGAATTGGTTAGTTTGATCAGAGTAGGACCACGCTCTCGCATGGATGTGTGTGTCACGTGTAATGAGCCGAATACCCTTTTTAATGATCACTAAGTAAACACGTAGTTAGTCCTCGGGGGTCTGTTCTTTGGTTTATAATCAATAAATGAGGGCCTCTTAGGATCACATGATTACTCAATTGTCACCGTTGGGTACTTCTTTAAAATATTCTTGACGTGTTAAATTTACTCTAGTATATGATTTTCGCACATTTATGAAAATAGAGGCATCAGTATTATTATATAATCATTAAACCTGATATGACGAATAATGCTTAATTCATCGTTCCGAGTAACAAAATATGAACAAGATTTTATTTCCATTTGTATTTGTGTTAATTTATTTTATTGGTATTACTTTTGTAACTTATCGTCCGTAGTACATATGATCGCATTAAAGCATAAATTACGGAATTACACATTCAAAATTACAATAGATACTTTGGCGAGTACGTGAGCGATTAAGGTTAGGTACTTGTTGCCGCGGAACAACACCCTCAAGGGCCTTATGTGAAGGTTTGAGGCGGAAGCAACGGCAGACGTGTTAAGGTGCTACTCCAAGGTTTTCCCTGTCGGAGCGCAATGAGGACATTGACTCAAGCATTGTAAACAGTTCCTTATCTAGAGCTTCGCTGCGCCTCGCACCGTCGCCATCCTGACGACTCGCACGCAGCTTTTATCTAAAACAGAATTGTTACCAGTTACAACTACACTACTTCTATATAGAACGCGTATTTAACGTGACAGCCCTTAACATTCTTAAATTAAAAAATAAGAATTAGAAAACATATGTATTCTCGCAAATAAACATTTTAATAAACTATAAAAAAGAGACTAAATAAAAAAATTACTTTTTAAGGGCAAACTATGTAAAAATATTCTTAAGAGACATAGAAGACGCAATAGATGTCATTAATGGTTGCATTATAAAACTGATAAAAGTTAAACGTGTCACTGCACTTGCTAACATAAAAAGTAAAGGTCGTTAATTTACCTATACTTTTAAGCTAACGTTTATATTTATAATATACGGAAGCATGGTGGTGTTCGGCGCCCGATATGATCTTGAGAAAGACGGGTGTGCATAGATAACAAACCGTCGTCGTTGATATGAGCAGTAATTTAGAAAACAGTTTTTGCCGCCACGGCCAGCTGCCCACCAATCAAATGTGCATTGTGCAGTTGGGGTTACTTTGCTCTATTTCGACGAGTCACGATTGTAGAAGGTTTTCATCAGTTTTACTATGATTGATCAACGAGTAACTAGTAAAAATATGCTATCCTATTGTGTCTTATTTACCTACGATTTTGCTTTCAGTATGTAACAAAAAATATCTATTTGAGGCTAAGTCATTAAAATAATAAAAATAAAAAATCCTATATCTCAATTATCCTATATCCACAAGCCAAATATGTCTGCAATTTTGTTTTAATCATCAATTGATTTGGTTCCACGTTTCCTGGATTAACTGCGTATAACTTCTAAAATCTTAAATAGGAAATAAATATTTCGACTGCTATTTCAATACTCAGAGTTAGCTATTCAGTACCTAATATGAAGAAATACTACAATTGTATATTTGTATGTAATTAGCCTTACTTTAACAGGTATATTGAATTACGTACTGTAATTATATTTTTTTGATAGAATTAAGTATCACTTTATATCATTTTCAAATATTCAAAAATTAAACTTTATGATATTCTTCTTCTTTACCCTTCACTTATTTATAAATATAAAAGAAGTGAATTTAAATGTATTCAAATATGTAAAAATTACGAAAAAGGAGAAGTACATAATTAGCGTAATTAGCGTTTTAAAATTTTGACATGATTTAACCTAAAACAATATTTTTATTAGCTAGCACGTATGTATCCATATAAAAATGCATGACTGTACTTTTAAGTTCACTGTGTGTAAAATGCAAAACGAAATTATAAAAAACAATTGAAGGCTCTGAAGTCAACAAATATAATTAGTGAATAGTTTACTAATTTTAATATGATAATTTGCTGCGTCCTTTAATTAAATCACAATATGGCTTAAGTAATTTTTTTCGCATTTTAATTAAGGTCTTGCTCTTAAAACTAGCAACAATGGCAGTTTTTCTATTGAGATGAGTTGAGGCAAAGCCATGGTCAGTAAGAAGGCGGGTGAAGAGGGCCGGGATCTTCGCGTAGGCGCGTAGAATGGAGCGCGGCATCGTTTCGTTTTTTACCCTTTTTTGCCGCTCTACCCTTGCTTCGCTTGCTTATGTGTACGACGATCGTTTTATTTTATTTTCTTCTCTAGCTCACGACTTGCAGGCTTGCAGCGCTTGCAGCGCTTGCAGCGCTTGCAGGTAAACAATAATGATCCCCATTTTTCTTATTTGTTTTGCTATGGATGGAATTTTATACCACCTGGGATTGCAACTAGGAGAAAGTTGTTATGTAATAAAACGATGTAACTACATACTTACAGCATATTAATGCATTATAGTCCAATTTGCAATATATTTAAGATGTAAGAATGAAATATTAAAAACGTGATTTTACATATCGCCTTATTTTTGTTATTGTGTAGGTAAATACAAAATTGATAAACAAAAAGTTACAACCACAAAATATTAGCCATATTATCTAATTACATTTGGCAATTAAGTCGCTTATAGTCAGTCACATCTTAAAATAGAAATGCACTTTAAATTTAAATCCACATGAAATTTGTTTGTAGAGAGGCAAGTAGGGGTTACTTGAAGAAATAACTTTACATATTCAAATATCCTTCGTCCGCCGCGGTTCGTTTACACTCTCGTTGGAAAATATACCGCGATTGACCGAAACCGAGCGTCGTAGTTCCTACAAGAAATTCTATTGCGCTACAACGAAGCCGGCAGTGTGCAACAAGGCCCGGAATCCGGGTTTGGGGTGAATACCCTCGTGTCAGTAAAAACTATTTTCAAGGTTAGCATGGCGCGAGGAGGGGAACGTCGCGGGTTGTGCGGTGCAGGGCAAATTCGGCGCGGTGCGGGTGCGGAGGTGGAGAGAGGGAGGGAGAGCGATACGCGGACGCGCCGAAATGCTGATAGCCCTCCGCGCCTCTGCCCTCGTCCCTACTGCACCCCGGCTTACTTTGCCACGCACTCCGTGGTTTTGTAATTAGATGCAGATACATTTTGCTTATTTTTACTAGGTTCCTAATAGCGCATGTCAATGCTAATACTATAACCGGTATACTCATACCTTGACATATTCATAATTACTACCGGGGACATGTAAGATTAGTCACATACTTAATACCAAGAATAAAGAATAAAACAGCTGATTGTCTTGAATGTCTTAGCAAGTTGTAAGAGAGTAACTGTTTTATAAAGTCATATAACATTATAAATTATTTTATAGAATAAGGCTGACCAACGAACACACAGTCCACCCCATGGTAAGTGGATGCAGTGGCTTATAGAAATCTACGGTCTTATTCTGTAGGTGTCTAGGTATAGGTTATGTATATCAAAATGTATATGCATTGCTACTGACCCAAAGAGCTAAGATGGCATGCCTCATTTCCAGTAAAAAGGGTCTTCGATTCTGTACACTGAGAATTCAAAACGGCAGAATTTTAAATCCATACGTGGTAGAGCCACGCTGCAGCTATATTATGGTTGTAGCACGAATGAGTCGGCTCGACCGGGATCCTTCACCGGTCGAAGAGACCCGTTAGTGCTTTAATCATAAAATAGCTGCAGCGTGGCTCTACCACGTATAAAGCAAATTATTGATACGTAAATTTAAATTATAATTATCAAGGGATAGAAATAAAGTTTGCGTCAAACAATGTGTAATATATTATGGAAAATTCAATTCATTTTCAGCGTTATGTGGCACACTTTCACTTAGTAAGTTACTTTACGAGGTGGTAGAACTTCTTTACCGTCAAGGAGTCGATCTGCCGTCAAACAGTAGTGTCGGTGCTTCATCCTCATCATCATCATCATTACAGCCATTCACAAGTCCACTGCTGAACATAGCCCTCCCCCAAGGAATGCCACAAAGCACAGTCCTGAGCCACCTGCATCCATCGACTTCCTGCATGTCTTACCAGGTCGTCACTCTATCTAGTGAGTGGTCGCCCTACACTTCGCCTACCGGTACGAGGCTGTCACTCGAGAATCTTTTTTCCCCATCGGATGTCGGTTCTTCGAGCTATATGCCCTTTTTGATCTTTATGCTTTTCGAGCTATAGCTATGTGCTTCGAGCTATGTGCCAGTGCCTGCACTGCCGTATTCCGGTCTGATGGGTACATAGAGCCAGTATAATTACACGCTGTAAGGCATTCTATCTTAGTCCTTACGAGTGACAATGCATCTGTAACCATCTTGTATGCAGTCGGCTGCACGTGTCCATGGCTTGAAGAAGCAACGTACAATCACATGGACCGTATGTACCACAGAAATCTAAATAATAAGGCAATATTATTTAGATTTCTGTGGTATGTACTGTGGACTGTAGGTTCGTTTTTCACACAATTTTATATAAAAATAAACATTAGTATGATTTGAGCTTTCTTCGTTCCAAGAATTTTTGAATATATTTTGTATTACAGCAGTGGTTCAATATACTGGTAGAGTTAATTAGGAAGTCGCACAGAAATTAAGGCAAATATTGCGGCTTACGTATTTCGGACGGCATACCGTTGGCTGGGGTCCCCCTTCGTGTAATTCGCCATTAGTCGACGTTTGCACTCGGCTTTTTACCTTAATGAGCTTCCCCCATTGCCTCCTCGTAGCGCGTGCACGCAACTGGGATACGCATTTTGTGCACCAAATAGTTAAAATGTAAATTTTTTTACTTACCTCTATAGTTTTGCTGTATTTTGTTTATTTAAGAGTTACTCTCTTTAACGTATATTAGGACTTCATACTATCTTAACAACCAAAGCTTGAGTATAGAGGCAGATCTCATGTTCAGCAGTGGACTGTTTGCAGTCTGATGTGGAGGAGGATGACGGAATATCGTCGCGAGGTTAAAAAATGAACGTCTGTTAACAAATTGCGATTGCCTTATAATTTATAAATGAACGTTACAGCCTATTAATGTCACACTTATTCGCGCAGACCTCCTCCCATTTCCGAGAGAGTTCGTCCGCGAAGCAAATATTCGGCTGCGTGTCGGCTCACTTCGCATGTCTTAGAAATATTTTATTTTTCAGATATATAGGTTCCGTCACGGTTTTTCTTTCACCGCCGAACACATGGTAAAACTGTTTTTAAAATTGTAAGTAAGAGTTTCAGTGGTGCCGGCGAGATTGAACTTTGTTCGCTCGCGCCTGTGACAGTCATGGCAAATACTTATCTTTAGACTGTACAAATACGGTCTTTTTTTTAAAAATACGTACTAAATTTGATAAATAAAAACGTAATAATTAAAAGTTCGAGATGTCCAACATCAGATGTTCTTCTCGTATGATTAAAGGGTTGGTGTGTTTTTGCTGTCATTTAATAACAGAAAAGGTTGCCAGACAGCTGCTATCTTTTCAGTTGATTAATTGAGGATATATGTACATATTAGTCTCTTCACAGAGTTTGTGGCAGAAGCACAAAGCTCATATCATCGATGGTCAGTGTAGCTCAATGATATTGTCTAGAAATTAGTACCAAGCGGCATTTGCCGTAAACGCTTTGCCTGGGAAACGGATTATCGTTCGTAGTACGAGAGCGCCTGCGGTAAAGATATCTAGACGCTTCGACCTGAGAACTAAAAAGAAATAAAATCCATAAAAACTAGTATTATTTCAATGTGTAGTGTTCGCGTAAATATAAGAAATCATTAAGATGAAATACTTAGTTGCAGATACTCCGTTAACAAGTAGTAAAATTAAAAATTTTGTACAACCCACTTCAATATAAACAAAATGAGAACATTATCAGTGTATTCGAAGTCAACTAAATACGCATTATTAAGGATAACGTAAAAACTACTTGTGACATCTTGATCAAATTTATATGAATCCACATAAGAAGCACCAGCTTTCAGATAAAAAAAGAATCATCAAAATCGGTTCACTAAGAAAAAAGTTCTGAGATAACACACATAAAAAATATACAATCGAATAGAATACCTCCTCCTTTTTGAAGTCGGTTGAAAAGCAGCTATATTCTTTTTTATTAATTCACGATCTAATAATCTGCGATAAAAATGCGGCTCATAATGTAATGTATCTATTGTTGTACTTGTTCCTGTATTTCGGTTTGTTTTTTCAATATAGTCATGTAATTCTTTTTGAAAGTAATTGTTTTCCTTTACCACTGCTTCGGTAAAAAACCTCTGTCCTGGGGAGAACCAGTAAGAAACCCTGTGAGAATTTTAAAGAAAAGTAAATTATACAGAGTATAAAAAGGTTGTACAAATTATTTTCAATTTTTATTTTAGAAACAGCTTGGAATCGACCACCTCATTCCCAGGGGTTATCATCAACCATCAACCATATTCGTTTATATTATAATTACCCTCTTTATACAGTTTTTGTTTAATAAAATATTCTTGATTTTGTGTTCGTGCTTAATCTTGTGGCACTATTATTATGTTATATCCTTAGATTATTCACTCTTTTATATCCTGCGTTACCTATAACTAAGCAAAATATTCGAAAGGTATTATCATAGTGGAATTCGTTTAAGAAAACGTCATTATCACAGTAATCATTATCACCAGGTTTTAGACCGAGTCTACCAAGAACGTTGTACAAAAGTTGTTGTGAAGATGCATGAGCATTCTAGTAGCGGCACTATAGTATTGTTGTGTACTGGTACCTTTAAATATTACCTATAACTAATATCACTTTAGTTGACTCTACCAAATACAGCCGTGGTAGCTCGGTGGGTTAGCGCTCGCTGGAAAATTCACAGTACGCGGGCATCCCGGTTTCGATCCCCGCCGGCTCTAATGAAATTCTTAATTGCAATTTTAAGTGATTGATTTTCCACGTGCTCTGCGATGAAGGAAAATATCGTGAGGAAATCTGCATGTCGGAGTAGTAAAAAAATATATTTCGAGGGCATGTGAAGTCCGTTAACACGCATTGAGGCAACACGGCGGATACTTCCTATCCCTAAAACTCTCTCGGAAGTGAGAGGGACCTTTATTTATTTTACTACCAAGTACCGCTACCTACGAGTGCTGTTCTTAGGATATAGGAGCATTTTAGTATATGACTAATATTCTGTAATAATATGCCTTTTCTGGTAACCAATATTTTTTATATATATGAAGTAGCAAACAAGCTTGCAGCTCACCTGATGGTAAGTGACTATCACCGCCCACGAAAAACTAAAACACCAGGGGAATTGCAGATGCATTGCCGGCTTTTACAGAAGAGTAGGCTCAAGGTTATATTCTAATGAGGCTCTACTAAGTATCACGTGAAGATATTGAAAAAGTGCTCGACTCTATCATAACATGAGCTTTCCCTAATTCATTCTCTTCATTTGGGGATTTATTGTCTAAGTGCTTTTTATCGTATATTGCACAATTCATCGCTTACACTGCAAAATGGCGAACCTCAATTTAAAAGAAAATAAAAGTTATAGAATTAATAGAAAACTACTAAAACGATTAATTTTCTGATGAAGAAAAGCTAGTAATCGGTTAATAATAAATGTTTTTTGCCCTCTTGTGATATTTTAAAAATTGAGATTCACGACTTTGCAACGTTAGCGACGAATTGTTGAAGTAAATATTTACTCGTAAATGCGTTATCATTCCTGCACAACACTCACGGTTGTAGTTGTCGCTCTGTAGTTCTAAGCTACGGTATCAAGTTACGGTGTCCAAAGATTTATTTACATAACTTTTTTAATAGTATAAGCGTGACAAACGAGCACACAGTCCACCTGATGGTAATTGTTTGCTGCGACCCGTAGACATCTAAATCAATTTTCGATTAAGAATCAAAATGCAATGCGTTGTCACCTCCGAGGACTAATATGGAATGCCTAGTTTCCAGTAAAATGGGTCTCCGGTTCTCTACACTCACCACACGAAACAGCAGCATTAAGCTGCTATTTCGCCCTGGTATTCTGTGAGAGTGTGATCGTGCCCCGGTCGAGCCGTCCCGTTCGTTCTACAACTACACCGTAGCTGCAGCATGGTTCTTTCACATACTTAACGATTTATAATACAATAATACTTGATATATTTATTAATATATTTAGTTATCGTTTTCATCTTCTTTTTCTTCACAAGTCCGTAAAACTACTCTACCGAATATGCAACCAATAGCTTGAAATATTTTTTTTTCTTATTTCTCAGACATGAAGGTTCACGATGTTATCTTTCACCGCCAAGCACATGGTAAATCAGATCTTAAAATTTCAATTAACAATTTTACCCGGGATTTTCTATTGAACCCGGGTTGCTCACGTAGGTGCGAAATTTACAGCGATTTCTTAGCCCCTGAGGTACCATGGCTCTCAATTGAGGATAGATGTAAATGTCTATGGGACATGATACTCTTATACCATCAGATGATGATGGATGACGGATGGTCTATGCTCGCGTTTGTCATCCTTATTTTATAAAAAAATTACGTCAACCGCATGGGAGAATTTAATTAACATTTTTCCTGTTATAGCTCTCGTGTATTATCGCTGAAGGCGTAATAGCATCTATCACCTCGCTGGTGGTTCTGTTGAAGTTGTAGAAAACTGACAAATGCTTACAAGACTTACAACTAAAACTACTAAGATATCTAACATTAGGAAAAAGTTATCATGGCCAAAAATCGATAGGGGCTAAGAGTTGTGGTAGCTCACAGGTGAAGCGCTCACCATATTTTTTATAGTACACGAGAACCCGAATTTGTGCTGATTTACCACGTTCTCGGCGGTGAAGGAAAACGTCGTGACATGCAAAGTCCGCTTAAGAGCACTAGAGGAGCGCGGCCTCTCGCGTTGTATGTAGGATTAGTTTGACAGGTGAATTAGCGGTCGTAGTACCAGGCGTTCCGCACCTTTGATACTAAATATCTTGGTATAGTAGCTGAAAATTAGGAAACTGCTTTAGTAACAGTACATAATTTTACACTAGTGCGGTACTACCAAGAGATTTTTTTTAAATAACCGTAAGGTCGACACATGATTACACAGTCCAATCGATCGATGACCATAGCGCATAAAACCCACATTTAACCCCGACACCCTTGGAGATTAAGATGGAATATTACCAGTAAAAAGTCTCCGAATTTCGTCACTAACCATACGGAACATTATGCTGCTATTGCATAAATAGGTTGGCTCGACCGAGGAAAGTCCACGACTTTCCTCGGTCGAGCTAACCTATTTATGTTGCAGCGTAACTCTACCGCATAAAAGCATGCTACAATATATATAAGTGCAATATACATTTTTTGCAAAAAAAAAAAAACTACTGTTTTTAGCTTACTTCAATTGATTTCGTGCATGTTTAATCAAGTTGTAATTCCATATGATTGGGTGTCACCTAAAAACCTGTGAACCTTCCTTCTTCCCTACCGGTTGTCAGTTCGTCGAGCTTAAATAAAACCACTTTAGTTTACTGATTCGGTGGACAATGTTAGTTAATCTTATTTAATCAATGTTTAGCGCTTAATTATGTACGAAAACCCCCAAACGTAACCTCATCCGTAATATGCTGAGTGACATTGAGTTTCCTTCTATGGCGAGTTTTTTTAAGTCACTGCTTGGCTACGCTGCGTGATAAGCATGCGATGTCAAAAAGCCAAGGGCTGCGTGGGATAGTGGGTGATAATGTAACTTAATATAGACGAGGGGGTAATCGGCTATACGGCTTACATGATGGTAAGTGTCGACCGCCGCTCATGAACAGGAAAAGGAACTTCTGAAAAGGAGTAAGCTAAGGATTGTCATGTGCAATTTTTGAGCTTAAAGTTTTTCCTTAAAATTGCCCACATTGTAATTAAAGAGAAAGATAGACGCTATCAAATTCACAAAACCTTGCAGTAATTAAAAATATATTCGTAGTTGACATATTTTCGTCTTCTCTAATTTTACTAGACTCTTGTTTCTTACTTTTACTTAAACTTGTTTTTAGAAACTTAAAGAAAAAATATTTACATATTTTTAAGTGCCTTCTGTTCTTTTTACTTTTATAATTTTAAAGTGTCAACGTAAAGATCCTACGATAAGTTGGTTTTCGTTAATTCAACGTTTGGCTGATTCATCGAGTCCATGACGCATGCGTAAGATTTTATTTTTTCTTTTTTAATAAATGAAATTACAATACATTTAAAGATATTTTTACTTAGAATATTGCTGTAATATATTATCACCTACGACAAAATATTGAGGGCAGGGTAGCGCAATAGCGTTTGTTTGCGGCGCGGAAGGCCTCAGGTTTGGTTCCCCTACGGTACGAGTACTATACTACTATAGCCTACCGTGATTTATGTTTTTTTAAACGCCTCCCTATATATACTAAAGAAACTATCGTGGTGAATTATGTCAAACATATGAATATTTGTTATAATGTTTAACTATCGTTAATCGGTTATTAGACGGCATTAGGTTTGTGTATTTAATGGGTCCGTGGTACGTTGGCTTAGCACTTAGTTACAGTGCTGAGGGTCGCCGGATCGATTCCGCACAGAACAAGTTTTCGCATGGCTTACAAGAAATTGCTCTGCATCCATAACATTTTACCTTGTGCAGTTTATGTATGTAGAGTGTTTCCACGATACTACGGGAGAACATCTAAGTGTTCAGTATTTAGTAACGTTTTCTTTAAAAAAAAACAAACAAAAAAACTATAAAGACAATTAAAACAAGGCAACCAAAAATTTTATCACATTGATAAGACTCGCAAAGCGTATTTAAACATAATTTTTATTGTCGCTGGCATTATGCGTATATATATTCAAGATTAGAAAAAAATCATCTTTTATTATTGCTAAGGAATGAATTATTCAATGTTTGAAAGCTTACAGATTAAGCACCTGTATTATTATCGGTCACTTTCAGTTTCATCGTGTTAATGGAAGAAATTTTTATTCAGGCTTCGCGGCACACATAACAATTAAATTGGGCAGCGGTAGGATAGTGTTAGTGCGTGCAGTGGGTGCGTGCGATAGTGATCTAGAGGGCCCTTCCGCGCCCCGCGCACTTCCAAAACAACATTCGAAGTATTTGTGAGCGGGAGAGTTTTTTGCGCGAAGCCCAAGGGTGGCGGAGCGCAATCGCCCGCCACCTCACAAAAAATACTATTAAATAACTCAACAAAACCGCGGGGCGGATTGTGCGTGATCGCAAGCAGCTCGAATTAACACTGGCAACAATGTTTTACCTAAAACATTGACTTACTGCAAGATGGGCAGGTGGTGAAGAGCAAAAGTAGCGATGTGTAATTATTGAAATTAAGTATTCATTCAATTGCTGTGGTTCTTTCATAATTAAAGTTGCCATTATTTATTTGTAAGTTAACCTGCTCGAAAATATCTTGACATGTGAGACAACCCATATTTAATGGTTTATGGGTGTCATGAAAGCAAATAGCCACACTACGGTCTCTGTTTCACCTGCAATAAAACTTCTGTAAAAAGTGTCCGACAGTCTGTCAGATAGTAGCTTGTAAATGTACTCACGACAACTTTTTAAGTTTTCTGCGAGTAGCTGCGAGTGCAATAGATTACAAGACTAAACATGTTCTCATCGACTCACGACAGATCTCGCTATTTATTGATCTGGATTCGTATATCTCGCAAAAATACACGTGAATTAAAATAGGAATTCATATCTTTACAGATAGTGTTACAAGTGATATCAAAGCATTCAGTGTGAGCTCAATCGAGCTGACGATGTATTTGCGTTTTAATTTATAATCGAGAATAGATGAGGCACAATACAAGATGATCTTCTATGGGGAGACAAGGCAAAGGTATTTCTACGATTCGGTTATGCACCAACAGAACGAAATGGTGTATGGATTCTCTGAAAAAGCCGGTGACACTAACCACAGCGACGGTGTCAATTTTTCTTATTAAAAAGCAAGTTAATTAGCTTAGTAGAGTCGTCTCTACCAAAATCCCGCACTTCAATAGCAGCATGGTTCAACCACTTCGATCAACAATACCTACCAAATTGTTGATCGAAGTTCACCCACATCTAATGTTTTCTTACAAGTGGTAAGTGCATTAGCTGGAATATTTTGCCTTCTTTAAAGATGTTCACGTTCACAATGAAAGCAAAGTAGGTGTTGGCATTATTGTTTTAAGTTATTACAACACTATTTTTATAGAATAAGAGTAATAAACGAGTAAACAGTCCACGTGATGGTAAGTGGATGCTGTGGCCTATAGACATCTACATACATCTACAGCAGTATTGCTATTTTACGCTGGTATTCTCTTCTAGCCTTTGATTATGGGATAATACGTATAAGATTTGGCAAATAAATTGTAAGGCCGCGTTTCCACGAGTAACAACACTCTAAGCTAAATTCCCATAGCCTTCGCGCCATCTATACCTAGCTCCCGTGTGTAAACATTACTATATACATTACTACTTCAACTACTACTTGATCATATAGCTATCACTAATCTACCTATTAAGCGTGAATAAATAAATCTTTCTTTCTGAATGTAGCTTACCCATGAGGAGCTTTGGCGGGAACTTGAGCGCATGTAAATTGCTGGTTGCAGCGCATGTATTGTTTAAATAATGACATTTTGATGCGTAAATGTCGTGCTACTTTGTGTGTTATATGTCTGTTCATGTAAACTAAAATAGTAAGTATTCTTTTCGCTGAAAACCTTGTGGCCATACTAAAGAAAAATATATAACCAGAATGGCCCATGTAAATATTTTGTTTACCCGAACGACTTTCTAAATCTCTTTCTACGTACCCTAAGTAAAGGCCGCTGTTCCATCGCCAATATCTTTATAAACGTAGTCACATTTCATCATTACAATGATCAAACAACATTACCATTATATCAAAACAAAAAAATACGTGTACTTGTAGGTGCGTGCGTTTACGTTACTTTGTATTATATTTAATTTTTTGTTATCCTAGTTCTTGTGTTGCCTAATGCTCCGCGTGTAGGTTCTATATAAGTTATAATCCGTTTTGTAAGAAAGAAAGAAAGATGTATTTATTAGGCAATTTTTTACAAAATACAGGAGTACACAGGTAGTTAAGATACATGTACATAGATCTACATACGAATCTACTTACCAACTTCAAAAAAAGTTATATATGATGCATATAATATTTATCATACGTGATAGGATAGTATTTAAGAAATTATTCAAAGCACAGCTATGGGTGAAGCTAATATTTGTTCAAAATGCGTCTTCTTATACTTTAAGTTCGGCTCTGTGTCAACCTGCTCAGTCAGACGCTGAAAAAAACAACGTAAAAACTCACTACACATAAGAATAGTGAGATTTCCCGCCAATACGTCTACGATTTACTTTCCAAATCTGCTTAAAGTTTTTACTAGATTTGCAAATAAGAATTCCTTTTCAATATTTTTTTAGTAATTATATCTTAATTGTGAATATCTTTTATAACAAACAAGTTGCAAACTGACAATTAAGAACTCAAATTTTTGGTACCAGCAATAATTCAAATTAAGAACCCGTGACGTGGCGGCAATTTACATAGAAGGTATGCAGTCGTCATGGATCATAAACAAAATAATCATAATATATGCAAGTACACTGTTAGAAGTAAAGTCGATTGCAATCATGCAATTAGAACAATCTTCGAGTTTTTATTCAAAATTAGTTCATAATAGTACCTACCTACGAGTATTTTATGTGCATTATAATTTGTAAGGATAGTTTTTGGTAATCAACAACTTTTTTTTAAATAAATGGAGTCATATGTTATGCTTACATTCTTTTTGCTGGTAGTTATTTAATATTTTTATCGATTACACGTGGAAGAAGAGCTAAAACCCCTTCATTTCGACGTTCATTTCATTTTACGACGTTTGTACAGCGGTGAATTGATGCAATTTGTTTATTCTAATAGCACCTAACTACTGAGGTTTGTAGCTAAATATAGGAAGTTTAAGAGAAGTCTGTTTTGGTTGCAGAGCGTCGTTATTGGTTTTACCTTCGGGTAGGTCTGGGTTCTGACGACTGTTGTGTTTTAACTAAGAGTTACGGATTAATTTTATGGTATTTATTACTACTGTTTGGCCTTTCTGAAACTTATCCAAAATTACATATTACAGAGATAGACGCTATAATAGAAAGTGTTACGTACTTGTTCGCAATGAAAGTTGGGTATGCCGTTTCAATGCAGCATACTTTTCCTTTTCATATTAATTCATTCATCCAAATTCTTCATCCTCAATGCCTACTCGATAGCTTACCTCGGCACAATGATACGCGGAGACCACGTAACATGGTAAAAGAGCATTCCGGAGCAGCCTTTCCATTTCCAGAGACGGAGCTGGATCAATCGTTCCGCTGCCAACTACATTTCGGTTGCAGAAGGTAGAATAAGGGGGGCATCATAATACTGACACCTCTCTCCTCGCGGCCCCACCACCGCCGTATCGGAGGTGTACCTCCGCCCGAGTCACCGAGAATAGAGGCACTTCCGCAGCCGTGAGAGTGAGGGCGAGGCCACAATTTGCAACTGATGTTTACTCGCCAAACCTAGTAACCATATGCAGGAGAACCGTGGGTGACTAAGTCAAGTCCTCCAAACAGCCATAAGACTGAAACCCGTTCACAGGACTAAAATTGCACCTTAGTCTAGGTACATAAAAACTCACTCCTATCACCCAGAGGGGTAGGCAGAGACTACGGACTTCCATTTGGCACGATCCTGACGTACCTCTCTCGCCTCCTTTACATTCATATATAGTAAGGGTGCTTCTACTGTGGCCCATTTTCAAAATATCGCCAATTTGGTCGATAAACTTTCTTCTAGGGCGTACCTTCTCGACTCTACTGTTCACATCTGCCATATAAATTTGCTTTGTCACTCTTTCCTCATTCATTCTTTCTACGTGACCAGAATTTCAGGTCTTAGTCTAGGTGTAGGTATTTAAAGTGCTTTAACGGTTACTTTGGACATTTATAGGCTGGTAATTTTGGTGAAACAAAAAAAATCAAAGTAATATAATATATAGATTTCTTATATTTTCAAAATTTTCCTCTAATGTTTTACAACGAGGATGCAAAGTTTGTACGAAAAATATCGTATGACGAACAGGCCAAACCGCTGGATTTGGAAGCATGAACTTGGGACAATTGGTTCCTTTTATCACGTAGGTAAACACTAAGAAAAAGAGGGAGAAATTTAAATAGGTAGTTATGGTCACACCAGCACCACCCATAATACGTATAAAGCGTCCATCGGCATAAATACATAAACGCTGAGTATGTAGTAATTTAAGTAGACTGTAAGCTTAGGATTAAGAATTGTAAAAGACAATGGACAGAATAAATTCACATCTCACTCTGTGAACACGTAGTTTTAATTTAGTTTTAATTAGTTTTTAAAAAGCTCTCGGCAGCTCCCGCAACTTGACTGGCGCAGCCGGTAGGATCGCCGGAAAAGCTGTGCCACCGTTCGTGAATATCGCGTATCCAATTTTACCCATTTTCGCGCATCGGCGGGCGATTCATACAGCGTGGTGATCCAGCGAACCAAACAAATTCGTCAAGAATAAGGAGCCGTGAAGCTGATGATGGGCACTGCGGGCTGGTGAGTACGACTCTTCACCTCCTTCACATCCCTTAGTGAACTTGGAATTAGACATTTTCCATTTTGACTGTTATTTGGGTTTCAAATACTAATCTTACGTAAATTTTATAAAGTATTAAGTACAACAAATAATTATTACTTGAATAAAAATTAAAAATAATATTAAATTAATTGTAATACGTACATAATATTAAGTCCCATATTACTCAATGAAATTATAGAGTAATATTATATTAAGTGTTATACATTATATTAAGTTCTTATTGTGTCTATATGTGTTTGTTAATTTAAAGATTACTCGACACGTTAATACATAATAGGTTAGTACTTATACTCGAATTTTGCTTACAACATTTGTGGAACTGGTATAGTTATAATAAATATTTTATTTTATTTCTTATTTTTGTGTAGAACCAGTGAATAAATCATTAAAAATGTCGGAAATTAAACTTATCCCTAATGAATTAACTAAAATAATACCAACATTTAGCGGCGATAAACGCCATTTAAATTTATTTTTGCGTAAATGTGAATATATAATAAGTAACTTTAAATCATCCGATGTGCAAAATGAATATATAATGCAAATCATTACTAGTCGTCTTACGGGCGAGGCCGCGTCGCTTATCAGTGAACGGGAAGACATAGAGACGTGGGCGGAATTCAAGGAATTGTTTTTAACTCACTTCGGCGACCCACGTAGCGAAGAATGTTTAGCCATTGAATTAGAAACTTTAAAGAAACACCAAAATGAAAATTATATAGATTTTTGTGGTCGTATACAATCCGTTAAATCAGTGCTATTATCGAAGGTTAATCAAATTGGTGATAAAAACTTAAAAATAAGTAAAACTATTATTTATAATAACACCGCTCTGCAGGTTTTCTTATATAATTTACCTGAAAACATGGTGCGCATTGTCAGGTTGAAAACACCCAGTACACTAGAGGAAGCTCTAAGTATAGTTCTAGAAGAAGTAAACTT
>DWHP01000053.1:0-26957 GCA_018247895.1 Parnassius honrathi
ACCTCTCAGTGGGTCATGTGCTCCTGGTAGATTATCTTCTATACATCCATCCATTACAGCCTATTAAAGTCCACTGCTGAAATAGACCTCCCCCATTGATTGTCTCGTAGGGGAATATTTGCCATAATTGCCACGCTTGGCAATCTAGTTAGCAATGGCAGTTATTCGTTATAAGTGTACTATTACTCGTTATTAAAATAAAATTAAAATAAAATGAGGCAGACGCTGGCCTATCTATCTCCTGATTTGTTTCCTTCAGTCGTCTCATTCGACACCCACGGGATGATTTGAGGTAGTGGATATTCCTGCACCGCCAGTACTCGTTTGTCCAATGTAATCCCTTGTGCTATAATTGTTTGGTTGCGTTATAATTAAAAGCAATTAAAATATTATGAAGCCGATCTCAAATCTTACTCTTGCGAAGCCACTAGAACTCAATTTTTTGTCAATCAATTGGTTCTAAGGATTTCGAAATAATCTTTCTAATTCTTCTAAAGTTGTGTAAAATGAATATAAGAGGAAGTACGTGACATTTTTTCCTTTACATTTTTTTTCAACTCACATTTTCCAAATCTAAACATCATCCACACCCTGATGATTGTTGGATGAGGCTCAGGCGACCGACTGATTGTCAAAAGGACATCCAAAATGTTAGCGCAAAGTTTGTTAGGCCGATGATAAATGAGATCTTATAGGATTCCATGAGTACTAGAAGCACATAATAAGGCCTTAATTTACGTCATAAATCTAATGACGTAGCTATTTTCACTGTTCATTTAATTGTTTTTTTTTTTCAAATTGAAAATTTATTTGGCTTTAGATCTTCATAATTAGTTGTAACGAATACGTGCAAGCTGTAAATGAAGAGTCTTTAATTTGCTTTTTTTTAATTATATTTTATAAAACTGAAGTTATAAACTTACGGACCACCTTATTTATAAGAGACTAATGCAACACATGGACAGCTGCAGCTAACTTCGTTCAAAGAAGTCTACAGATGTTGGCACCTTAAAAAAATACTGTCATAATAATGTCTTGGATGGAATGCCTCGTAGCCTATTCTTATACTGGCTCTTAGAACTTAGCAGTGCAGGCACTACCGTTACACAGCGGGAGTAGGTAATAGGGTGGTACAACCTAGATGAATTTCTAGGCAGGAAGGAAATCCTAACACCTAGTGAAAGGCTTTGCGTTCACAAAGCCGTCAGTCAAGTGTGGTACAGGCAAATTTTTGAAGTAATGCTTGCCCATTGGGCATACACGGGCCTTTTTTCGGCAGTTGACTTCAAACTGACCTCATGATGACAAAATTATATATGAGGAACTTCTCGCGTTCAAACAATGTTATTTATTTTCTATTGTGCATAAAGTACAGAATTTAAGTAGAAATGCAACGGTCTTGTCTTGTCTTGTCGAAAACAGTTGTTGCCACGCAACCTTCGTTTGGTTGGTTTCGTACGTTGAGTGTAGAGAACCGGAGACCCTTTTTATAGGAAACGGGACATTCCATCTTAGTCCTCACGGGTGACGACGCATCTGCATTTGATTCGTAATCGAGGATAGATGTAGACGTCTATGGGCCGCAGCAACCACTTACCAGCAGGTGGACTGTGTGCTCGCTTGTCATCCTATCCTATAAAAAAACACCTTTGCGATGACAAATAATGTAATCAAAAATAAAGTACCTAGTGAACAAAGACGAAGATTCATAACAATATTACAAAGAAATTCATTATAGCTTAAAGTCAACTGCTGAACATAGGCCTCCCCATTGATAATAATATAATATACAATATAATATAATAGAATAACTTTTATTTGATATAGATAGCGATATATATAGAAAAACCAGCAAGAAAATCAGCGGCACCTTACTCAATATTCTTTTACTATATTGGCTGGCCAAATATGCTGTCTTTTCTATCCAAAATTTAATATCAATATGATATAAAGCAATTGAATAGAAAAAATTCGACAATATTTTCAAAGTAAATTATAATTAGTGAGTCGGGAATGCTCAGTGCACACCATGGCGTGCAGTTTATTTCGGAATGTTCGGAGTTGCCAGTTTTCCGAGCGGAATGCCGACGCACGTGGCCGGCTCTATGATAATAATAAAATGTTGGCGCATTATTTATTTATAGCCGTCCGCGGCTGTCGCTCGTCCGTCCGTCCGTCCCTACCACTTATTATATCCAAGTGCCCGGTATAACGTTCCATCGTTTCTTTGTCTCTTCACTTACTTTCTATAGTGTTTATTAATCCTACTTGACTCAGTTTGATACTTGATTCAGTTTAGAAACATCTTAGTTAGTATAACCCAATTATTCATGTTATACGCAAGTTAAGTTATAATTTCGAGGAAGAACCACGCTCTCAGAGAATACCAGTCTAAAATATCAGCTTAATGCTGCTGTGTTTCATATGGTGGAGTGTAGAGAATCGGAGAAACTTTTTATAGGAACGACGCATTCCATCTTAGTCCTCGGGGGTGATAAAGCGTCTGCAACTTGATTTACCCACACGGAGGGATTTAAAAATAAGTTGAATAATTAATTAAACGCGATAAAATCTGTAGAGTTTTATTCAATGTGTAGTCTTCGCGTAAATTTAAGAAATCAATTGTATTTTTTATTAATTTTCAAAAAAGGTATGCTCTCAAAGCCCTTGTTTTGTAGCTTGTATCATATAATATACAATTCGCAAATTTGGCATAACTAAACCACTACTCCTGAGTTGAAGATTCTCAGAAATGCTGCAACTGTATTGTAATAGTGACTCAACAAAAAGAAACAACAATCGGAAACTGTCAAGTGCTAATGTGTATAATGATTTGGCAGACATATTTAAATCGTAAATATTGATTTATTAATACCATCTATATAATAACAGTCACATTCTCTGGATGTGACTGTTATTATACGATTTCGCGCCTTTTATCAATGCCCTGACTATTTTTGTTAATTAAATTTACCGATCAGCATGAATTACGACAGTTCGAGTAGTATCTAATTAAAAGTTGGATTCGTATCAAATGACTTCATTATGATCTGAATGACATAGATATATTTTGGGAGCAAATAGCTCAGAATTGTTTTTCCCAGGAGAAATTCGTGTCGTTGATAAATTGCCAATAACATGGATGTTGGTCAAATAGGTTTGGTATTTATTTAAAATTCTGTTGTCGGTATTTGTCATGTTTATGTATAGAAATGTTCTCCATTTCTATACATAAACAAGACAATGTGAATGCGAATAGAAGTACTATAAAGATTGTTATGATGGTTAAGAAACTGGAAGCAGCTGTAGCATTATGATCGTGTTCATCGTTGTACATCATTCTGTTTTTCAAACAAATACCTCAATGAAAGTCCCTCAATGAAAGTTTTCGAATTAAGTAATGCTGTTTTCCACATCAGATATCGATATCATTAATGCATCCCTTTGTCGACGAAGCGATGGCAAGAATAACACGTTAAAATGAAGCGACGTAAAGTCCGAGTGTTCAAAAATATAATTCAAATTTCCATGCGCTCATTCTGTTCGCTGCCCTGAAACCATAATATCATCCTGGTATTGTTTTGCTCGCTTGGGATGCTCGCTATTTGCGGACGTCTTCTGCCTCTCCTCCCCCCTGCCACCCCTCGTAGCCCCCTCACTACGGTATCCGTCTGAGTACAAGCCATATTTTATCCCAAGTTGGGCTCGAAGCGTAAACTGTCAGAATCGGATCTGTAGGACGTTCAACTCACAGTTTAGGAGTTTATGTGATATTTTGATTGCAGCTTTTGATAGATTATTCCTTTAAAGTTGCTAAAGTCAAGCAGAAGGATTAAATAATTCGAAACTATTATTCCCATTTTTTAAAAGTATTTTAGATCAAGAGAAAGTTTTAAGTATAATTTTTAAATACATCTTTGATCAATTTACGATTGTCTTCGTTTATGAGACGCAAAGTTGCTTATACACATATTTTGTCAATTGACTTTTTTAAGTGATTTATAACGCATTGTATCCACTTTCACTAAAGCGGACCCTATTCATAACGTCGGTGCTAATTTCAACGTATAAATTTGAAACGAAATCGTCTCAGCGACACGGGAGAATGTGCCGTGAAACTGACATTAACAAGAGCAATGATAATTAGATATAAATCATCGAAATCAGCGCGGCGATGCATTGACAAAACGCGGTCTATATCTCAAATGCATTTGAAATATGGCCGACGCGTCGCCGCCGACAGCGAGTTGGCGCGCGCGAAAACTCGGTTAATACAAGAGTGATTGATTCCTATGGCTGCCTTCACAAAACCAGAACAATTTAAACATAATAAATACGGCCGTAGTTAGCATGACAGTATGAAAAATCAAACAGACGCCTTACGAATTCAAATGCGCTGACATTTTTTTCGTGTTAGAGCCACGCTAATATAAGCTGATATTATGGTTGTAGCACGAATGGGTCAGAATACCAGCGTAAAATAGCGGCTTCATGTTTCAGTCTTTCGTATGGTGAGTGTAGAGAACTGGTTAACCTCAGGGGTGATAATGCATCTGTATTTTGATTCTTGTTAGAAAATAGATGTAGATGGATATGGGCCGCAGCATCCACTTACCATCAGGTAGACTGTGTGCTCGACAGTCACGCATGTTCTATTAAAAAATCTCTGGTATCACAAAGATTTCAAAAATTTGTCTGTGTCGGCTAAGTGATGCGAAGTTTGAGTCAGCAGCGTGTAATAGTGCACTTTCGTTCACTATTCTGAATAGCTGGTAAATAGCTTGTTTATGACAATCATTGCGGTTACTTATCCATTCCTTGTAACGTACGATAAAATGGTTGTTTACGACAATGTGTGCAGTGACTTCCGCTGTACAAACACCATAAATTATTTCTCAAATCACATCTGATGCCTTTTACTCACTAGTCTTCTACAAAAAGCTCATGTATCTCCTGATCTTCACGCAACGACAAATGTGTAACAAATAAATTATAAAATCAACGGCCTCGGTTTTTATACTTTGTGTTATATTCGGTCCCGCTCACACCTATGTCATATGTGATAATTTCGTCTTCTTCTTTCGGGAATTGTCGCCGTGCATCTCGCAGTATATCATCAAGCATTCTCGAATTTTGACGTTAGTATTGCTTATTAAAAAAAATAAAGCACGTTACCTCCTAAACAGTTGAGTTCAATGCACTCTAGCTCGCTCCGTGTTATTATGTTTTATATTTATTTTATGTGAAAATATTGCCTGATATTTTCTGTTGTTTTATTTGATGTCCATCTGTATCGTCTTAATGATTCTTAATTTTGTCTAAATGGTTAATACAATGTTGTTGGCTTTATTTAAAAAAAAAATGCTTGTTAAAATTGTAGCTCAATGTGGGCATTAGAAGAAAAGAAGTTATTTTACGACCATAGTAAAATTATATTTATAGGTGGCGAATTACGCGTCTATTTTAACTCGCGTACTTAATCTATACGCACGGCGACATTTACCATTTGGCAAGCTGATGAATTAAGTTACAAGACGTTTCCTCTTCAATTATAGATAAGCAGTTAACAGAGCATCTGTTCCACCATCGAAATGTATTCTGATAGTGAAGCTAAAGTACCCACTTTAGCGGACAAAGCGCAATAAAATTATCATCAGTTTACCAAAGGCCGGCTTCATAGAAACCAAAGTTGAAAATTATCAGCCCGTTTCTTTCTTTATTATTAATTCAATTATAATAATAGTGCTATTTTTTATGCTAGGGCTAATGTTGATTTATAAGGTTTTGCACTTTAAGGATATATATTCAGTCTTTTTTGGTGCGAACACTGGTTTTTATTCTTCCAAGTGCAGAGTATTGCTGATTTGGTAATATTATTTTATGAAGGGACCTTATTTAATAATAAATAAAGAGGAATTATTTGGGGTTTGAGGTACAACAGGAAATATAATATCGTTAATAAATGACAAAAGTCATCATGGCATTTTCAATCATAAAGCTATGAAATTTGATTTATGTTTTCTAGGCAGTGAACTATTTTTCTGTCTAGCAGATGTTCATGGACTGCATTAACCACTTACCATTTCGTATCTCACTTAAGTTTTATAAAAAAAATGTACTAAATAAAGAGCTTGAAAATAAATTACTATGTATTTACGTACTCATATTTGTATGACTCCGTCATGAGAAAGCGAATAGATATTGCTGTTGTACTATATCAGCAGATTAAAATTAATAACGGTGAAAATTTGAGAAATTTCTAAATGCTTCCTTCATACGGTCATTCCGAACATAATATTTAAGATGCTTGCTTAAAACAGTTTGATCGCATGGAATTAAAAAGGCCGGGTAAGTAACTAAACTCCTAATTAATTAGCACGGACGTTATAATTAGAAGTACCAGAGGCGCATGAGTAGCGGGGAGGTGCGCGTCGACGTGTGACAGATGGCTACAAGGCGCTGGCGCATACGCAGCCGCTTCAAAGCTTGCCTGGAATCCCACTGCAGGAAAACCTAATCTAATTACATGCGTCTATCGTAGATATTTTATTGCTTCACTTTGGTACCAATTGTGCATAATGGCTTGAAGCGATTTACAGATCAATCTCTGCCTAACTGCTAGACGTATATCACTCGATAACTCAACCATATTGTTTTGGAAGTTAGTTTTCATAACGCATTTTGTATTCTATTTTGTTTCAGAATAAGCCTCATCTCTGATCAGTTGACGAATTTTTACATCAATCCAATATGTAGAATTGCCAAATTTACTTTTTTCTGCGCATACCTCTAGTATAAATTGATCTGGGCCGTAGTGCATTTACAATAGGGGCGATTTAGTTAAGTGGCAACAATTTAACAGTTTTAATGTTACGTTACCTAATGTGATGCTCGTCTCGTCCGAACGGGCCGCGATTTAAACTCGTTTATCGGCCATTGTGTCCGATCGGGCCCGAATAAGTCGCTACCATTAGCGGGAATGCCACTGAGGAATATTCAACATGTGTTAATCGTCGGTCCTTTAGCATAACGCCTTGTTAACTTTACTTGCATAAGTTAAGCGATGTCGTGAATACAATTGATGCAATTGCTTACGCCAGTTAATGTGACAATCATGGAGTGTTGCCGAACACGTTTAAATTATGACTGGTGGTGGAGGACCAAATAACGACTAAAAATAAAAAGAACTGCGGCTGCCAACCCGATTGCCGAGCGTGGCAACTATGGTAAATATTCACCCTATGAGTCAATCTTTGGAGGGGGCCTATGTTCAGCAGTGGACTTTAATAGGTAACGGTAACGTTTAAATTAATTCTTAATGCAGAATTAAGTCAGTCACTCCTTACATTAAACACTTTGTTACCAATTACTACATTCTTGTCTCCAACCATAACATTAGCAACAAGCAAAACGTACATATAATCAGTTCCCAAAATATCCGCATTTACTTGTATTTATTGAACATTAGCAGTTAAAACAAAAAACTTGTCAACTTAATGAAATACGTGAAAATCAGATCATAGTGGTTCAGAACGTTGAAGAAGTTGTTATCTTGTTTGAAGCATATGGATTTATTCTGAAATGACTCGATCTTCTTCTCCATTAGCATTTAAAAACGATACTTTAGTTGGAATGGTTAGTTATTTTAAATTTTATTTGAGTAAAAACTTCAGCTTTTACAACTGTCTTTGTGTGCTTGGCTGCCCAAGTTTGAATTTAATTTTATGACCGATACAATCATTACCCATACGAGACAATAGATTTAAAAATAAGTTAAAATCAGTAAATTATTTTAATTCAATATTTAGTATTTGCGGTTCAAGTTGTTGTACAAGAAACATTTCTGAATAACCCAGGTCGTAAATTAAGATTTTTGTATTTACGAAAAAATATAGTAATGGGTTGTTTGAAATTCTACATTTTGTAAATTTATTTTGGCAACCATTAAGTTGAACTATGTCGGTTGCTCTAGTTCTACTGCGGGTATCCTTATTTTTAAATCCTTATCTTATCACGTAGAGAAAGCACTGCAGGAAGTCGATAAATGCCGGTGGTCCAGGACCTTGCTTTGTCGCATTCCTTAGGAGAGGCCTATGTATAATGTGGAATGTAACGTTCAATTGACGCGTGGTGCCAGGAAATCCAGTACCCTTTATCATCTCTTTTATCACCTACCTGATAACAGATCAAAATTGAAAAAAAACTGCGGTTATCAATCCACTGCGCCGCTTGGAAACTATGACCCCCTATGAGGCAATCTACGGGTGAGGCCTTAGTTCGGTGCCTTTAATAGATTGAAAGGAATGAATCATTAAATTTAGTACACCGTTATGTTAACCAAATGCAGGTGCAAATTAATATAGTAATAAAATTTTATAGAACTGGATTGATGTTAAATTATATTTGAAAAGTCCAATAGTATTTTATGGTAATATTTTAATATTATAGTTTAGAAAATAACTTCAAAGCAACGATTATTGAGTTCCTTTCACATACCACCTTACAATTGTGAGTTTTTACCATCCAGAAACCCACTCAACACACGTACAAATTTCAACAAAATCGGTCCATTAGAAGTTCGGTGACAAACTCTTCATATGTATGCATAAAGATTATCAAGAAGTACCGACAACGTATTACTACATTTTACATTGAGCAAGATCGAATCTATTGTAAAAATTTAAGCTAAATACAAAAGAGACCATAGTCATGTGTTAAATGATTAAAAAGCTCTAAATAACTTAGTTTAGATATAAGTAATTTTTTTTATAGTATAAGGGTGGCAAACAAGCACACAGTCCGCCTGATGGTAAGTGGTTGCTGTGGCCCATAGACATCTACACATATCCTCGAAAACGAATCAAAATGCGTTGGCACTCGTGACGACTACGATGAAATGCCTCGTTTCAATTAAAAAAGGTCTCCGGTTCTCTACATTAACCATACGAAAGACAGCAGAATTGAGCTGCTATTTTACTTTGGTATTCTGTGAGAGCGTGGTCTTACCCCGGTCAAGCCGACCAATTCGTGCTACAACTATAATATAGTTGCTGCGTGGCTCTACTACTTAAAAATTACATTTGATATTAAAAACCTGTTTATACCACAAACGTAAATTACCTCGCCAAATTCAGGGAACCAATACCCGCAAACTGCATACAAATGCTCCAGTTAACAATATGCTAATAAATAACAGTGAAGGATTCGATTTCACACATTCAACGTGTGTCGGTAAAGAGTGACGATAGTCTTGTTCTAGATCGAGTAACACATTCACTATGAGCTAGTTTAACATTCACTTTATATCTAGGAGCGTTTTGTGATCCGTTCTCCGCCGAGATAGCCATCGTGCGCGGCGTTCATTCGCGGCACGCCTGCCCTGCGTTCGCGTCGCCACAAACCAAATACATAATGCATGCCTCGTCCGAAACACTTTTGGCACATTCTCATGACTACAGCAGGATTAACTCTACGATTAGTAGTAACGCCATTTCATAGAATCACACGTAAGATTATTCCTTGGCTTGCTAGTTGGAAATTCTGTCTATGATTGTTCTTTTTGATAAACCTAGTGACCTAAACACTCTTCCTTTTTCGACAAATGAATCATGGTACAAAGAAAATTTGTGTTATTTGAAAATAAAATCAGCAATGATATTTAACACTACTCCCCTTAATCATTGCAACTAATTTTTATGTACTTTTTATAGGATTGGTCCATATCAGTAGTTAGTCCTCAGAGATGACAATACATCTGCGTTTTGATTTTTAATCGAGGATAGATGGGGATGTTTATGGGCCACCACGATCACTACGATCAGGTGGATTGTATGCTCGTTTGTCACCATTATTCTATAAAAACAAGATTTTTAGTTTTGTGATACTCTTTACGAGATAACAAGTAATATTTTTTCTTAAATTACTTAGTACTAGTACTAGAAAAAATTAATATATAACACGTTATTTTCAAATTGGTACATTGTCATGCGATCCTAAGCTATGTTCAAAATTTCAAGGCCTTAGCTCATTGGGAAGTGCTCGAAATTTGAATTGCCAGATTCCACACGAAAACACAGACAGACAAACAACAAAGTGACTTAATAAAAACGTGGTAAAGTAAGATTACTGTCCCTTTCAATGAAGCTTACATAGTTTCATCTCAATAATGGATTACAAGTGTCCGTCCAGTTTAAGAAATCAAATATAGAACAAGGTCACTCAATATTTTATATACTGGATGAACTATTTCACCGTCTGAAAAAAATAGGGTGTAACATGTGAACGGAGTAGAAGCCTATGGTACCGATATTTTACAAAAAATAAAAACATATTTTAAATTAAATAAATTAATTAATTATAATCTATCGGAATTCAAATCATATCCACCCTACTTTACGAACGGCAATAAAATAATAAATTTATTAAGCATTTTTGACGTTGTCACTTCGCAAGGTCACAGGCTCAAGGGCAAAGGGCAAAGTAAATGTAAAAAAATTTTTTGAAACGTTTAATTCAAAATGTTTGTTTTTATTTTTTATAAAATATCATTGCCATAAGCTTCTACTTCGTTCACATGTTACACCCTATTTTTTCCGGACGGTAAAAAAGGTCATCCAATATAGTGGTTCTTTCTTTTGACGTAACGGCTCCGTGGTGCAGTGGCTTAGCAATGAGTTGCAGCGCTGAGTACCGCGGGTTCGAATCCTGCACGGAACAGGTATTTATATCATCTGCAAATAATTGTTCCGGGTCTGGATATATTATATAAATCCTTATGTTTGTAAGCTGCCTCCACGATGCAGGATAAAATCCTAGTGTGGGGGGAACGTTTTTTGAAAAGCAAAAATAATGTGCGCTATTCATATATTAAAGTTTACAAGCTCCGGGTTGGACTTGCCAGCTGTCTCCACGGATTGGCCATCTTCACAGCGTTGTACCCTCGCAGTGCTCACTTAACAGGCGCCGCGCCGCGAGCGCGTAATTCAAAATGCAAATATTGTGCACTTATAATACATTTAGTATTCAACCGACAACGATGCAGCCCGCGGTCTACGCCTCTCGCCGGTTTTACTGTAGAATCATGCAAAAATCCGCCATTTTTATTCCGCTCGCACACGTCTGATTGGCGGTTCCCATGCGTCTAATTTTCGCTGATCCATGTAAATACCGACATTTGCCTATGGACTGGAGGTCGAGGCATTCGACTTGTTGATTTTTAATTCAACTTTGACGTTACGTGATCTATGTTTATGGGAATTTCTGGCTGGTTTGGGCAATAAGTCACTGTATGCATTATACATTTAGTTGGACGTGTTCAAACCTGCCCTGGCATCTGTATTGCTGGCAGATCCATAGATGGCACCTCCGAGGCTTATATAGACAGGTGTTGATGAAGAATTCATGAGATTGTTTGTACTCGTATGTCGAATGTTAATTTTGTAAACATTTTTGGTCTTTCGAGAGATAGCAATCACGCAAATGATGCTTTAAATAATAATGGCGACGGGTTGCTGTGTAACAGTGAATTTAAAGTAACTAGTTGTTTTTTTTTAATAATATTACAAAACACGCCAAAGCACAATTGTCTTTTAAAAATATCCACTCATCACATCTTATATAAAGTCCAATGCTAGGTTGGCAGCAGGGAACGCAGTTTTTATTATATCGAGTCACGAGGATGCTGCTGGCTATCCACTGTTTCAGTATTCTTCTGTCGCATTTTATAACACTCACGAGATGGAGTGGCGGATATTCACCGTCACTATACGATAAATATGCACGTAGTTGATGAACAAATCACTTTTAAGCTTAATATTATGTAAACGACAGTTGCCTATTAAGTTTCGAATCCGCCATTCGACTTCAGTCGGGAACCACTCACACGAGCGTACTGGGAGTGAGTTGGCGGGAATATCGGTTATTTTGACCACATTGAAGTAATATGTACTATACACTAAAACATACATCGCGGACGAAATCTGTGCAGCAGCGCGGGGCGCGTGGTCGGACGCACAGACAGGGTTGCCAGATGCTGGGGATTAGTCTGGATTCTCCCGACGTTTTAAATGATCTTCAACTCCCAACAAAACTCAAAATCTCCAGATAAACAGTTTCTCGGAAAAATGGCGTATTTCCTTTGATTTAATAAAAGCTGAGTTAATGAGGCTGAGCTTTGGAGTAAATTGTTTGAACTTCGAATATTTTCTGAATAACTACTAAAGGATCCAAGTTGGTGGACTCTAGTAAACTCCAATGCCAAATACATGTGGCAACCCAAAATAAAACTTAACTTAGTAATGTGGTCAACATTATTAAGTATTTTTGTAGTCCATGGAAGTTAGGAATTTAAAAAATAACCTTATTATTTTTAACATTTATTTCACCCGACTACAACCCAAATGTCCCGACATTTTCAAAATTTGTCCGCATATTTTGGTCTTCCGGTATGACAAACCTTGGCACAGAATACCTTTTTATGGCACAGAGTAAATTTAGGCCCGTGGGCTCTAAATAACCAAGTCTCGACGTTTCTTCTAGTTCGTAGTACCTACATATTACTTGAATGTTTTAACCATTTGCTTATTTTATACAATACAATCGAGGCAAACTTGGCGGCATGTTTTGGCTAGTCGTAATATGATAATTTCGTCTGTGATTTACACCAGAAATGCATACTATATACGTATAACAAATGAGTTTGTCACACAAGACGTCATATATCTAAGACAGTTGAATCCGTGCCTAAAACGCGACGAGCACCTCGTTAACGCTGATATATCATTTTGTTACTCTAAGTATGTTTATGAGATAGCTACTTCCCTGACGCTTGCTTCTATAAAAAGGAACTTCGTTAGATTCCCCCGCGCCGCTGAACGCGTTCTAAATTTACCCGAGAAACGAACCCGGGACAGTCGCACGTGTGTTCACTTAGCACTCGGTAACTTGAATAGTCTCTTTAAACTAGACGTGCTTTTTGTTTACATTTTAAGCCGTACGTTTTTAATTTTAACCTGTAAGAGTGAAGGAGTCGGCCGGCTGAGGCATCGTGCAAGTTGGCGCGCACAAAAAATAACGCCGCGCCACGGCGATTCGGAAAAAATCGATGTATTCATTCGATCATTGTAACGAAGGTCAATCGAGATATAAAATTAAAAAGTATAAGCGGCCTCAAGCGGGATCTGTTTTATTAAATTTCAAATCTTACGGCGCATGGGTTGTTATAATTTCAAATTTGGAACGTTCGGTTTCCACTTCTGATTGCGTCTGTGCCATTGTATTTCCGCGGATTTTTATTAGTTTGTTTATACAAACATATAAATATCTTGGTATCATAAATAAAAAAGTCTTATATTCCTCATTAATTACGCTTAATTAATTAGATACAAAATCAATAAACATTTTTAAGTAATAGTATTTTAATTTTACATTATTGGTATGTTAAATCTTGGTATCATAAAATTAGCGTTAGCACAGAGTAAATAATTTAGCTGTTAAAAGCTGTTTAAATAGGTAGGTATATTATTAGTACACTTGATTAATTTGAATTTACAAATTATTTTGATTGCAAGTTACGATTTCATTTGATAATTCAATTGCTTTTGAAGTCTAACGTGCGGTAGTTGTTAATAATTGATCAATGTCGATAAATAAAATATGATTTGTATTTGTTTTGAAAATTGAGCGGTGGTTTTGATTATTTCTTGTCGTAATTATTAAGAGAAGAACTTTAATTTTATTTTTTGGTAATGATTATATAATCGTCGAGATTAAAAGCTTCAAAAAATTCTAACAATATTTGTTAAAGCATATTAGAATTTTCTTTACTTCTCCAAACAAGCTTAAAATGCTAGAAGTGGTTCATGACAGTGGTATAATGGATTTGTAACCCTTGACATTTTACTTTCACAGTACATTGACCAAGGCAATCAATTTTATTTTATTTATTCTAAGATTTCATCAATTAAAATAAAAATTTTACGTGGTAGAACTACGCTGCAGCTATATTGTAGTCATAGCACGAATGGGTCCACGGGCAGGACCACGCTCTCACAGACACAGAAAACCAGCGTAAAATAGCAGCGTCATGCTGCTGCTGTGTTTCGTGTGGTGTGTGGGTAACCGGAGAGTCTTTTTTCTGGTAAAGAAGCAATCCATCTTAGTCGGTCGGGGTGACAACGCATTTGCATATAGATTCTTAATAGAGGATAAATGTAAATGTCTATGGGCCATATTATCCACTTACTGTCAGGTGGACTGTGTGCTCGTTTGCTACCCAATGCGATAAAAAAACAGGAGGTAAGCAACATCATCTTTTTACTTAGGTTATGAGGCAATTGGGAATGCTACGTTTAGTAGTCAACGTTTACAGGGCTGCATGAGTGAATGGATGGATCCCGGGGATGGGTAGAGGGATATTTTTAATGGATAGGGTGGCAACCTAGCACACAGTCCACCTGATGGTAAGTGGTTGTTGTGGCTCATAGACATCTTCATCTATCCTCGATTACGAATCAAAATGCAGATGCGTTGTCACCCATGATGACTAAGATGGAATGCCTCTTTTCCAGTAAAAAGCGTCTCCGGTTCTCTTACACTCACCATACGAAACACAGCAGTATTAAGCTACTATTTGACGCTGGTATTCTGTTAGAGCGTGGTCCTTCTCCGGTCGAGCCGACCCATTCGTGCTATAACTATACTACTAATATCACTAGAGCATACCGCTACCACGTAAATTAATTAGCGATCATAGTCCTAGATGTCTCGCACCTGTGACGCTGTTTTTTCATAGGTACGGGTAATCTTTTTCATAGAATAAAGGTCCACCAGATGGAAAGTGCATGCTTCGGCCCATAGACATCTACATCCATCCTTGATTAAGAATCAATATTCTGCGTTGTCACCCGTGAGGACTGTGATAGAATGCCTCGTTTCCAGTAAAAAGGATCTCCGGATCTCTACACTCTCCATACGAAACACATCAGCATTAAGCTGCTATTGTACGTCGGTATTCTGTGAGCACGTGAACCTTTCCATTATGAGCCTAGCCTATCTTTCTGCAACCATCATAAAGCTGCAGCATGGCTGTGCTACATATAATATATACACTTACAAATACCGTTATTGTTACAGCCTATTAAAGTCTACAGCTGAACATAGGCAGTAAATAGCAATCATTGCACACACCACTACACGGTAAAAATTATAGTCAAAGAGTATGTAATCACTAACACGTATAAATATAATATATATATAGGTACCAATACAACATATAAAATCTGGCACATAAGAGGATAGGTATCCTGCCCTCTATCGGTGTATCCACATGTTCGAAAGTAATTATGTTCGTGTTAAGAGTGGAGCTATAAACGCGACATATCCAACATTCGTCTTTATTATCTCGGAGTCCAGTTATTTTTAACCTACATCATAAAAGAGTGATTTATTTGTCTGGCAGCTTAAGTCAAGATGTGCCACTGACTCATTCTGACATTATTATAAAAAGCACGACAAATATTACGACAGTTTCGATCTTATTAAGTTTTTAAATTAAGAATAAAGAAAACTTATGTGTTTTTGGAAAGGAGATGAACGTGTACTCACTACTCAATCCAATTAATGGTGGATGAATGCTGTGGCACATAGACTTCATATCTTTCCCCGATTAAATACAGAATACGGGTGCTTTTTCACCACTGTGGACTAAGATAAAGTGCATTGTTACCAACAAGGGGATATCTGTTCGCGACACTCACCACTCACCAGTAGCTTCACACTGTTATTTTACGCTGGTATTATGAGCCTAACCGTATTCCTCATTAATGCTGAAGCTATTATACACTGCGTTGTGAATCTCAAATCATTACTTCATTTTTATTCATCCATTAGCACGTTGCAGTAGTTTCAATGGCGATTTCAAATTTTGTTTGGATTTATATAAAGAATTATTGGTGGGTAGATCTTCAGGACATCTTGACAGCTCCTTGGGGTGGGTTGGTATTTAATTAGGCGCTGAGGGTCGCGGACTCGAATCCCATACGCAACAAGTATTTGTATGCCCTACAAACAATTGTTCCAGGTGTTGATGTTTGTCCTTGTGAAATTCAGGATGGCAAACTGCCTTCACAATGCAAGAGAAATTCCTAGTAATGAGGTTTACGTTTTTCTAAAGAAAAGAGAATAAAGACAAAAATCACATTCGATGCAACTTTAAAAAATGTAATGAAGTGAGACATTCAAATTACGTCGATGCATTAAAGTATAGTAGGACATTAATCAGCGGTGCCGTGACAACGCAAAGGCCAAGATTCAAATCCACTCGAAAGCTCAATTTGCTCGGTTCGCAATAGTTTTGTTTGGTGCAGAGGCGCGATATCTTCGGAACTATCTAGCGAATAATTCACTTGTGCTGCGCTTGCGTCGTACATTCGCGCACGCACACCATTACACAAATGCACAGGCATTCATAAACTTAATCCTAATTAAATGCGCGTAGGGTTTAATTTGGAATGAATTGTGCGGTTTTTAGCGTGTTCTGGCACATTTCGCAAAGGAATCCGAGCTTGAAGATGACCGCGCGACGATTTTGAAAATACGAGCAGTGAAATCCGAAAGCCAGATAGCTTTTTGTTGCCGCTCTGACGATAGTCCCCTTTTAATTATTGCGCCTGCTAATTAGCTGTTAGGGTTCCTTACGTGGGATGCGTTTATTGTAACCTCGTTAAATCTGTACAAGTAAAAGTAAAGTAAAGTTAAGTGTGAAGTGTCTGTTTGTTAATGTCAAAATGCACTACTACTTATAACAAAAAGTTCTTATTTAAAATTTTTGTCTGTTCAAGAAGCAACATTTTAAAATCTCGGTTGCGTTGCGGTTGTTGGTATATTACGTCAGTCAGAAATATTACAAGCATCATGGTATCCCTTAGTTTTCAAGACTGTCGACACGTGCCGGAGCCACTGTATTTCCAAGTTGGTTGTGGTTCTCCGTCTGTGGACTGAAATAGCCACTAACTGTGAACAGGTGATCTGTTCTAATATTATAAGTACAATTTATAACTATGTTTTATCGTTAGTTTTTGTGAAATATTTAGCAAACCGAATCCATCAATTTAACTACATCATCAACTCCGGTACAGTTATACAGATCTTTCAAAGTGAGATTTCTCTGCAATCAAATATCTACATCAGAACCTTTTTATCTGAATTGTAAATCTACTGAACCTACTCAACGTTATCGCTACTCGCGTGGTTCGAACCCGCTGGAACGTCTTATGACTTGTTCGAAGCGCTAACTACATAAAAACGGTTCATTCTGTCGGTGTCTGAATTTGGCGACTTTTTTCCCCGACGTATTAAGTTGCATTGTTTTTGTTATATGAATTGTCTGATACCATCATGACTCAGTTTTTCTACTGTAGAATTAAACCTCCAATAACCGGACGCGTTGTGAATATAAAAATAGCTAAGATGTTAATAATTAATTAATTAAGATCCGCGTAACGACAAAAAAATTATGTGTCTCATATATTTTAATAGATATTCGCAAAGTTTAGTTTAGCTGATTCTAATAACTATATCAATATACCTTCGAGACCAAAAACTTCGTCGACGAGTTCCTCTATCATATTAGTCAGTCCGTGTGTGTCATCTACGATGATGGCACTCTGAACGTTCCCTGGACCTACTGCGCGAAAAACCTTGTATGAAATCTTTCAAGTTTTATAAATTGGCTCTTGAATATCGTTAATTATCTAGGTATTTGAGGCCAAAACAAAAGCGGAGGAAGGTAAACCAGCTAAATATTTGAAATAAGTTTGTTTAGTCGAAATTTATTATCCGTGGTGGATGTAAGACAATACCCTGCGGTACCATGCGGCGTGAATAGGCGAGGAGCCTAATGAACGTATCGGTTACGCGGCGTCGCGTTACCACTCGTTAGCCAGACCGACGCGGCTCGGCTCTCCTCCGGCTATTGTATCCTAGTACTTACCTATTATTGGTTTGCTATCCCTTCAAAAATCTGTTTCATAGTTCATTTTTGGATAAATCTAAAATCAAGGCCTGTAGGGCTAATTACCAAAGACAACTCTTTTAAACAGTAAAACCTAACTAGTGTCTTGAGAACTCTTGTGCGTCTCAAATATAGGTTTATGGGGTTTAATAATTTTCCGCTCACTAGATGTCGCTAGCTTGGACTGAGGTGAAGTTTTTGGTACCATCTAGTCCTTTAATTGAAAAATTAATCATAACTATAAGTTTATAACTTTCAAGTATTACTACACAGTTAGTATCACAAAACAATGCCTCAGTGGTTTGCTCCTTAATTTTTTGCACGTTATAAACACTTCTTTAATTGTTCTACTTTTAGTAATGTTCGTAGCTTTGTTTCTAATCTAATTAATATAAAATATAACAATTTCCTAACAAGTTACCTTCTCCGATATGATATCTGTCAAATATGTCACCTTATTCAACATGGCGCCACTATGGCTTGAGAAATATTCGTGGATGCGCTCAGTGTCGAGAATAAAATTTTTAAGCGCACTACAACAATTCATAGTATCGCCACGCGACAGGAAATAGCATCGCACCGTTGACGAGTGAATGAGCGACAGCGCAGGTGACCGAAGCGTGCAGAGAGGCGTCAATTTGTCGGGCGACAGGAACTCGCCACCACCCCGTCAGTCAACGAGCGCTCCCAACCAGCCGAAGAATGGGCCTCGATGACGGCGTGCGAGATATATTTGAGTCTGACACCCGCCGATTAGGCCTTCTGCCAACCAGCCGTTGTTACTTAGTCGGGTTGAACAAACCATCCGGTCTGCGCTAATTATTTTCTTAAACGTGCGGACATCGATTCGTGTGAATTTTAATTCAGTTCTATTTTAAATTTATAAACTACGGTCTCGATGTGTTTATTGATATAGTGTTATAGCGCTCATTCGAGGCGGAACGGTACTGAGGTTAAGATACCTAGGTACCGAGTTAACGCGGAAATTTTACGCCTTTTTTGTTATATTAGTCATAAATTATATTTCCCAGTGCCTTTACTATATATATCGTTTAAATTACAATTTACTATTATCGCAAGTCAGTTCAATTAAGTCTTTCACAGTCTTGGGTTGACAAGTTTACTTGCTGAACTCAGTTCAGTCATCATCATCATCATCATTACAGCCCTTCACAAGTCCACTGCTGAACATAAACCTGCATCCATCGACTTCCGGCATGTCTTACCAGGTCTGCACTCTATCTTGAGGGGAGATAGCCTTACAGTTCGCCTTGTCTGCCACTCGAGAACCTTTGTTTCTCATCCTTTGTCGGTTCTTCGAGCTATATGGCCGGCCGAATTGAGTTCAGAGTCTTAAAATTAAATTTTCTATAAAACCACTTTTAGGATTTTCTCATGTTTAATTTAACTGGTGTTTTAAGAGCTCTGAAGTCACCATAGATAGTTACAGAGAGCACTAAATTAAGCGCAATAATTTCCGTAAATGTCGTTTTATCCAATGTTAGCGTAAATTTATGTAAACATTATCAAGTCTTGAGTTAAAATCTTCGTACCATTCGTTTATGGTCACTATCTAATATAACAAACCCTATATCAGTAGTTTTATGTGTTATTTAAGATAAGGAAATCTGAGCTTTGAAAGTTATATTGGAAATTATTTACAACTTTAGTGTAGATGTTATAATTATAAATATAATACTTTCTGTATTTCACGATTTGTTAGAAAGACATAAGAATGCTTTGGATTAAACATATTTTAAAATAACATGGCGTTTATGCGTAAGTGGTTAACATAATTTCTACTGTACTCAAAGCACAACAATAATAATATCTTCAATAAGAGTATTTCATACAAAAATGTTTTCCATTTTTTAGTTTTAAAATGTCAAGGCAGTAGTTGCAATAGTTACAACCTTGTTTTTTTCAATTAACACCTCAAAGTAAAACTTACGAAATAAATATCACACACACAGTCACAAAAGAAGATACTTAGCCGTGGCATTACCAAACAGACTGCGCGATATTTGCGCGACATTTGCTGTCAAATCCTTTTCAACCGACTTCAAAATGGAAGAGGTACTCAATTCGACTCTATGTTTTTTTATGTGTGTTACCTCAGAACTTTTTTCTATAATGATTTCTTATATTTACGCGAACACTACACATTGATTTAAACTATTTTTACTTTAAAAAAATTAAACGCGATAAAACCCTTGAAAGTAGTTTTAATCAACTTTTTCCTAGGTGAAACGATTCTGATAATTCTTTTTTTATTTGAAAGCTGGTGCTTCTCGTAAATATGAGTTTGATCAAGATCTGACCAGTAGTTTTTGACTTATCCTTAATAATGCGTATTCAGTTGATTAGACTAAATTGATGATGTACACCTTTTATTTATATTGAAGACGGTTGTACAAAATTTTTAATTTTACCACTTGTGGTTCGACTTTTTATTGAAGCTTATATCTGAGACTACTTTTGCTAATACGGCGGAATATGTTTTTGAGATAGTGTAGGCAAAGCTGGCTACATCTTAAGCTTCAATCGAGTCCTGGTCTTTTGTTCTTGACATTTACAACTCGATGTCGAAGGTCAGGCAGGCGCTCAGGGCTCCCGCGGCCTGCCATTAGCTCGGCTAATTGCGAAATATCCTCTGGCAGCGAGCGTCGCGTGGATGTGCCTTGTCAATTATTTGGCAGCGGCTTCCCGCATTCTGGGTCATCACATCCAAGATCTTACACACAACGCATGATTGCAATTTCGATTCTGTTAATGTCAGCTTAAAGTTTGTTTTGTGTTTTTTCGATTAAGGTGAAATTTTTTGAATCGTGCTTATAAACAAGTTTAAAAGATCTCTGTATTTTTATTAAGATAATTTTGTTTTTATTTATCGTAAATTTGTACTCATTCTTCATCATCGTCAATTTCTTCAATCATCTTGATTTTTGGTTACATCTTGAACCCGAGAAAGAAAACTGATAATTCAGAAAAGTCACACATCACCTTAGTTATTATGTAGTCATTTTCATGTAACTTCAGTTAATTTCCTCCAAAAAGTATAATTCTGTGGGTTTTGTAAGAGGCGACAGAGGGATGTTGTGTTTGCCAACCCAGCGGCCAAGCGACAACTGTGACGATATCCACTAAGAGGCAATTTATGTAGGAGGCATAAGTTCGGCAGTTTTGATAAATGATGATTTAGATGATGACGATGAAAATAATTTACTTCTTATTTGGATCATTATAGAGATAGAAGTTAAATGTTAGTTCAATATCAATTAAAAAATTATGCGCAGGAGTCTTTAGTTGTAATCACTGTATATGTCCGCTGCATCTAAAATGTTTCTTTCTTAAAAATCATTTCGAAATATCACGTTAATCATCCACATATGTAAGTAGCTAGAAATTAAAATTCTCTGTCAGAGATAATCGACTTTTGTTATTAAGAAGAATCGATATTACAATCGAAGAGCTCAATCCTCAACCCGGTCGCGCCGAGACAATGGCCGGCGGGCGTTCGCTTGATTTAAGGCCTCGTTATGAGTCCGATAATGAGTTGCGCGCGCGCCGCTTCATTTGCATCGCCACGATCATGCGCCGCCATTTTTAAATTAAAGAATTCCTCAGTGCAGAGAAAGCCCATTTTTGATTTGTTGTTTTTCTAATTAAAACAACGCCAGAAGCATTGTTGACGATAGAATACCTTTGTTCGCTCATTTTCAAATGCATTTAGACACACTAATTACGGTTAGTTGAGTGCCTTGTTTAGTTCATGATTGATGATATAAACATTCTAAATTATAATTTTGATATTTATATTTTACAAACACTACTCCTACACTAGGTAGGATTTCTCCGGTATCGTAGAGGTCGTTTACATACATAAATTTCATAAGGATATAGGTAAATCCAGACCCGGAACAATTATGTGTAGGCCATACATTGCACCACGGAGCCGTCGGTTTTTTTAATAGAATTATTGTGATAAACGGGTATACAGGCCACTTGGTATTAAGTGGATCCTGTGGCTTATAGACATCTATGATGATAAGATCATCAATGCGGAAGCGTTATCACCTCTGACGTTCTCTACACTTATCATACGAAACACAACAGCATTAAGCTGCTTTTTTACGCTGGTATTCTGTGAGACCGTGGTCCTACCCCGGTCGAGCCGACCCATTCATACTACAACCATAATATAGATGTAGTGTGGCTCTACCACGTATAAAATACGCCAATACGCCATATTGAAAACTAGAACAATTGTACGCAAATTAAATGAAAGAGATAATTCTCCACAAATAAATTTGACATTGATTCTGTTTTAACTTCAAGAATAGCATCGAAACTTAATACTTAACAAATATGAAAGGCACCCGACAGTCAATCCACAAGAAACAGGAGTATGTGAAACTAACAAACTCCGGTTGCAGAGTAAAGAGTCCCTCAGGGATCTATTCTGGCTACCCTCTCGCTTCGAAAGTCGAAAATTTTTTTTCCCCGTCTCTGGCTTCTAAGTGATGTATTTTTAGAAACAGCCGGCGGACGCTTTGATTTCTATTAGTTGCATCATTAGTTTAAATATAAATTACTTTATTTTCGCTTAAGAAACTAATGTTCTAAGTAACAGGTTTACAAAGTCTTATTAAATTCGATATTATACATTTAAAAACCAAACTTAATTTATGAATATGTAAAATATAATCAAATATCTATAGTTTTCGACGAGTTTTTGATGTTTTTAACTTTAATCTTTACGTTATTAATAATGTGCTCTAAACCAAATTCCGGCCAGAGCGGCTTTATTACACAAATGTGTGTACGAGTCGCACTTTCTACAACCTTAGTCTCATAGTCCGGTAGGACGGCTGTCTACCACGACAGTAGAGAGATCAGGCCTACTTTTTGGCTCCAAGATACTACTAAGAATTTCTTGTCAGAAAATCTCAATAACTAATTCTGGCACAAACCGATTTGGAACTGATCTTGGAACCACATGACCAGCAGCCCCTTAGGAATACTAGACCAGTGAAGCAGCATTTGAGTTAAGGTGTTTACTGATGAATTATGAATTACGCAATTAGTAACCTAAATTGTTTCCTTGGCAAATTTTTAACGACTTTCATTACGACTCTTTGGTTTACACGATTCTGTGTAACAAAATGCAGACCACTGGTCCATCTGTGTGTTTCTACGACCAACAAATAATAAGAAAGCCGATTACAATCAGTGGCTCAGTTAACGAAAATTCATTAAGGAAGCACCATTAATTTCGTTCCTCATCTAACACAATCCCATTTCTCTCATTCCGTACCAAAACAAACAAATCCTACAATTATTTCAACCCAACATCCTTTATTTTACCGTGGATATTGTCAAAAATCATCTTTATTTCATTCAGCCTAATGCTTTTGCTAAATCTACTATCTCAGGAATGTCTCTTTATTCCTGAGCTAAAGCAATACTACTTATAAAGATGTTTGCTTCACGAAAGTGAACTTTATGGTGCTGTAGTTTTGATCTTTGGAGTAGGCATAATTGCTTGTAAGACAGTGTACATCCCCATGTTCCCAAAATTCTCAAGATATTGAAAGATTAGCTATGGGTTGGTGCAGGATGTCCCCATAAATAATACATTGGAAGGGGAACCGTGATGGATTGTCTGTCTTTCTATCCGCATTCTATTAGTCGGAAATTCTTAAAGGGTGGCTCACGGGGTAGCTCTCGGTATTAGCGACTACCAATGTTAGCTTTAGCTGTAATACTTTGCGTTCATTAATTCATACTTTGTCATTTGATTAGTGCCCGCCCAGTTTGCTTTCAACTGATTCTTTTGTGGGAGGACTTAGTAACGGATACATTTTATCTAATATATAGAAATTAATGTATGTTTGCTCGTATACCAGTATACAGGCATACCATTCATTTGATTGCACTAAAACTTTATCAATTTTTTGCTTGCACTTGCACGAAGATGGCGCGCGTTTTGTGCCGTAAAATTTATTTTAATGTTATATATCATTAGACTTCAATGAACGTATTATCATTCCCAATTAAACAATATAACTTTTCCAAATTAAAAATGATATCTCCGCAATTATTTCTTCCGCGGCAGCAGTGCGCCGGGTACCAGCTATTACTATAATATGTGCAAATTGTTTTTGCAAGCTGTAGTAAGTATATACCAACGCTTTTTAAAGCGTATTGTTAGTCATTGTACAAGTGCGGTCTATGGGTTAACTACTCGCAACGAGAGTACAGTTCTCTGCGTGTACAATACAACAATGCGTTTAGGGCACAGGAATCGTAATTGTCTTATTATGACGATTTCTGTGGTTTAGCGTGTTGTTTGGGTTGCCGCGTTTTTGCAGTGCATTGGCTATGTTTGTAGAGGCTCAAACGGACTTTTGTACCATCATCTGCAAGAGAAGCGCCTCGCCGTTAAGACGTGTGCGAGAAACTTCGGACAGCATTCTGAGCGCTTTGGCAAATAGGTGGGATTTTCCACTGCTACGGCACTGGATTTGTCTGCATGCGTCGGGCTCTCAGCTAGACGCAAGATTTTTTTTTTGTATAGGAGAGGGGGCAAACCAGCATAACGGAGCCTGATGGTAAATGATTGTTGCTGCCCATGAACATCTGCAACACCAGGGGAATTACAGATGCGTTGCCGGTCTTTTAAAAAGGAGTGGGCGTTTTTTCTTGAAGGTCCCTAAGTGTTATCGGTCAGGAAAAATATAATTAAAATAAAATAAATTAAATTAATAATGTCATTAATGTTACTAACACTAGGACGTTTCAATTGTTTACTAACACCTGTGGATGGAGAATTCGAAATAAATGTTTTTGATTTGATGTATACTGCACAGTAGAAAATACATTTTAAATCAAATTTTTGTTACATTATAATACACAGAGTACAAGTATTCCATGTCATAGTTTTCCATCTGTGATATTTTATGACCAAGATCATAAAAAAAAGAAAAAAATCATGAAGAAAACTTAATGAATGTTAAATTTAAATAATATTCCAACGCTTGTAAAGTCTGTCAAAACGTAGAAATGGGTGGAGCCCATGTTCACCAGTAGTTAGTTAATTATGTATGAACGGTAATTTATTTATTAACCTTCAAAACATTTTGGCCACAAAATACTAAAGAAAAAAAGCCAAGTGCTTTAACTTAACTTAAAACTGTTTATCTATATAAATAAAAATCAATCGCCGCGTGTATGGAAGATCATCACTTGAGAACAGGTCCGCCGATTTTAAAGAAATTTTTGGGTGGGTTTGGGTGGGTTCCTGGATTGCATAGACTCACAACTGGAGATTCAGAAATTACCCGTGCGAAGCCGGGGCGTATCGCCAGTAAAATATAAATATATTTTCAATGTTGTTTCTAAGTATGGTGAAACGTCTGAACAATAATTAAGGTACGTGAAGGTAATATGGCCCTAGAAAACAAATAAGCTTTGACAATAATTAGCAACACTTCGAAAAATCAACTTAAAAATGTCAACTGTCAAAATGGCGTCGATAAAGCATCGCCCTTTTGGTTCTTTACTATTAGATTGACCGATGAAGAGCTATCGTGTCACAGAGACATCTACGCAAACAAGCCTGTAGTTTCTGAATTATAAGAAAGTGACCATTTTAACCGGATGACTATATTACCCTCACGTACTATACTCAAATCATAAGCATAGGTATACCCCAGAATAATTTTTACGCTCTCAAAAACGAATTGCGATATTTTTTTCTAGGGCCTGGGAATGTTCAGGTGGTATCAGCGTGATTAATGTACTGACAGATAAGCGATCTTGTAAAAAATTCGTGTGACCGATAACAACCCTATTGGAGACGCGGCTTCGAAAACATCTTTAGATAGCAATAAAATTTACGCAGCGTTGTTTTCTTAGAGCTACAACGTACAAAAATGTTTCGATATCTTTGTCGGTTTATTTCCATCAAAGTACTTGATTTTATTAAGTCTTGGTTATTTTTGATTTTATTCTATTCTGTTCAAATAAAACCAGTCAGTAGATTTTAAAACTTTTTTATTAAATATAGTAAAGATAGTAGATATCATATAGCTAATGGATGCATGCGGCTCAGGAGCGTGTTTTGTGGCAATCACAAGTACGCCATCGATTAAAATCCTCACAGCAAGTAAAATTTTGTAATTTAAATCCCAATATAAAACTATTCTATTACAATTTTATTTTGCACAGCCATGTTTTGATTACTGTTACAGCTGAATAAAGTCCACTGCTGAACATAGGCCTCCCCAATAGATTACCTCACAGGGGGGATATTTACCATAGTTGTAACGTTACTGTTGATTTAATAATTTCACCTCAGTGGGCCATGTGCTTCTGGTAGATGGTCTTCTATACATCCATCCATTTACAGCCTATTAAAGTCCACTGCTGAACATAGGCCTGCCCCATAGATCACATCACAGGGGGGATATTTACCATAGTTGCTACGCTTGGCAAGCGGGTCAACCGCAGTTTTTTTAGTCGTTGTTAGGAAGATGCTGCTGCCCATCTCCTGATTTGTTTGCCTCTATCGCGTCTTACGTCACCCACGGGATGATATGGAGTAGTGGATATTCTTACTGTACTATATTAATTTAACATAATTGATTTAATGATTTTCTTTTATTCAAATGCATTTTGTCGTATTTAATAATGCGTTATATATCCTTCTTTTATCTGCCAGTAAACAGTTTACTGCTACAGATGAATCTCTACTATTGTAGAAAAGAGTTGTCATAAGTACAAGCGGTATATAATGTGGCCCACATTGCAGCTATATTATGGTTTCAGCACGAATGGATCGGCTCGACCGGGGCAGGATCACGCTTTCACAGAATACCAGCGTAAAATAGCAGCTTAATACTGCTGTGTTTCGTATGGTGAGTGTAGAGATCCGGAGACCCTT